>JANAVB010014596.1:35000-187830 GCA_029216955.1 Iris pallida | reverse complement strand
AAAAGATAAAAGATATAGCAGCCTTAACTAATCCCCAGCCCGACTAAATAGTCCCAAACCGACCCATACAAACCTCAACCCAGCTCGGCCCAACCGAGCTCAGCCCAAAACTCGTTTTCCCTTAGCAGCCCCACACACCCCAGTAGCCTGCTGCAAATCCCCACAACCCAGGCCAAGAAAGCCTAGTCCATCCCGAACCTTAAGTTTCAGCATTGTTTATATATATCGTATATATAAATGTATAGATAGCCGAGAGATTAAGAGATTCGAGAGGAGTTTATACGAACCCTAATCCCGTAATCCCTAAACAGGAGGTCGCGCCCCGCCTCAGTCAACGCGCGTGCGCCGCCTATGGACACCGCAGCGCCACGGCGTGCGCGCCAAAGTCGGCCGGGAACTGCCGCCGACCAGCGCGCACTGAGTCTGAAACAGAGAACAACGGCAGCAACCACGCCAACTTTGCGAAGCATTTTCGCAACGCTCGATTGATCGTTTGTCGATCTACAAACTCTGGTATGAACCTAATATAACCTTTTCTAAACTTGTCCAATTAGTTTGTAGGTAACTGCCATAGATTGGTCGAGAAATCGACGCAAAGTCGGAGGAAAACCTGTCAAAACAGGACACGTGAACCATCCAAAACTCTAGTTGCGGCCAGTTTTATCCCAAACCATGCACAATTTTGAAAATCTATTTGGAGGCACTTAAAGACAACATGTAGGACATCATAACCCTTCTCGTAGATTCGGATTTCAGTAAGTAGATGAGAAGAAATTCGATTCTAAAGTTCAACAAAATCATGTTTAATAAACTTGAAAATCACTCCGATACCACGTCCGTCCCGCCATTTCGGGCGACGTGGTCGCGAACTGAAGGCATCGAAAGGTGAATACACGGCTTCGTGTCGTGGGACTTTGACGGAATTTAAATTGGTCGCGTGTGCGCGACGAATTGATGCGTATCCGTCAAAATTCACCGTATCGTGCACTTTGCAAATTTCTCATTACTTTGTGCACGCTCGTCAGATCGAGACAAAACTTGCACCAACAGGATCGTATCATTTTTCTGGTCCTACATGCCAAGTTTAGTCCGATTCTGATAGGGAATCGGAACGCCGTTTGTGGGCCCCACGGTCCCATCAACGGGCGATGTTGTGCACGGCCCGCCGAAATCCAACTTGGACATACGGTTGGGTTCGTATCAAAAAACTGGACCTGTGACATATATTAGACGACTTTAGAGACCATTGACTCTGGCACGCTTTTCGGTGCAAAACAGGTCCAACGACGGACATCGTTTTTGCCCGAATTACCGTTTTGCCCCTGTGTCTAGAATTGGACTTAAGGACAGGAAATCCTAGCTAATTTAACTATTCTGAAACATTGGTACTGTTTATTTCAGCATCTGGAGACTTTACATGTGTTGATTGATTGTGGCTCATTGAGTGGTATAGTGTTATGGTTTCTCCAGCTAAGGACCTCAGACAAGTGCACTTTCTGATTGTTTTTCGATTCATAGTGTCTTTTCATTTCATGTCTATGCATATATCTAGCTGCTTATTGACACGCTCGTCACACGGAGTATCGGAGGGGAAATATCTTAGTAGACTGTGGACTACCCAGAACTATCCTCCGTGTCTTTCGTGATACTAGCCGCTGCCACGACACATGCAGTGAGCCTGATTTACCCCATAGCCGTTCACATGTCGAACAGATATTTCACACCACCTAGATAGATGTTTTTTATTAGTTTTTTTCCTTTTTATCTCCACCGTGCCATGTCATCAGTTTTCTTTCCAGTTTTTATATCTCATATGTTATTTTCATGTCTTATTAATTCTATTGTGTTTTGCATTGCCGTCGGTTTGTGTACTTGTTCCATTCCTGACTGGAAACCATTATTTTACAGGTTTAGCCGCAATTATTCTTAGCACTGGAGAAAGCTTGGGTATGCTGAGGACAACCTAGAAATAGATAGAAGTTGTATTCATTTTCATTAATTGTAAAATCTTGTATTTTCTTTAATTATAATTTTTGTAATAAATATAGAATTGAATGAGCATCAAATGTTATTTCTTGAGCATTTATTCTTGTGGACTTGACAGAGTTCTACCGTCGATTCTGCGGTGTAGGCTGCTTGGACACGTCTCGTATCCGAAAAAGCGGGTGCGGGTCGTGACAAGTTTTTGTGGCCCATGCAGGTCAGTTTTGTAAATATTACGAACTCGTGATGGTACTTAAGTTAGTCTTACCATTGTGAGCCTGCGCCCAGGAAATGCTCATTCACAATTAGGATTAAAATAATTTAAGAGAATGACTAGGAATAGGAGTTCCTCATCAAATTGACCGTTGGTAGTTAAGGTTGTTAGATAGGCCATGCTATTTAGATGCTTGCTAGATCTCTATAGGTACACTATTACTTTTGATATGACAATGTGATCCAATGTGGATATCTATTCGCTTGGTATGTTAGGCTTGCCTAGAATTAAGGCATTAATTTGATAAACTGCTTAGATTCCTTTTGTTGTATTAGATATAAATCTTATATCATAAGTTAGAATTGCCTGTTTTAAATTCTGTTTTGCTGTAAGGAACTGGTTTATAGTTACTGATTCTGTTATTCGTATAAAATCTCGAGGTAGATTGATTCGAGATTTTCTACAACCATTGAAATGCATACGAAATAGATACTAGAATGTTTGTGTTTCTTTCGTATTTAGTTATTTCCTTCATGTTAAATCTTTTATTTTAAATGTAGTGACTGATAGGACACATACCTACGCTCTATTTTAGTCAACTTGTTTGAATCTCTAGAAGCTCATGGATTTTTTAGAGGAATATTAGTTAACCCATAAAGTTTAGACAGCAGCGCACTGTCGTCAATTATTTAGTGGAGAATGTGGGTTCACTGCAGCCAACAGCGCACTGGCGAGGCACAACCCATAGAAATGAATTATTTTGAGGATCATAGGTTATAGAAAATTACTAAAACTATGTCCTCTTGACCTCTTTAGATCTTAGATACACTTGTGTCAATATAAGGTAGAACACCTGATAGCTTATCACACCTGAAACACGGAATCAAGGGTTATCACAGCCAGAGTATACAGGCGAGGCATAATTTTGGTGAAATGATTTCAGACGTGATTACAGGTTTAAGATACTATAGAGAATAGGAAAATGCCCTGTGTGTACCATAAGACCTAAGGCCAAAAACTAGTGAAGGTTCTGTAAGTTAAGTAGCGTGTCTCCCAATCTTGCGTTATGTAGTTCTTGTGATCTATTGACAGGGTAATTGACTGACAATAATAGGTTTACTTAAAACATAGAATTCAGAAGCCCATAACTCATTAGTCGACCAAGGCCTTATTGATAGAAAGATAGTAGGAAGACTGTATGAGCAACAACACCATGTAAGGTTTTGATTTTCCCAAAACTCAAACTACATATTTCTTCTTTAAAAAAATATCTCACATATTTATATCTTGACTCTCTTGACCAATGCTGCTATTACAGCTTAGTTTTTGCAAGCTTACTCTTTTATCGAGCTTGATTCAAGACATGTTTATTGGGGACGCCCGTTAACATATTGTCTAATCAGAATCATTGTATTACGGTCTGATCAACCATGATGCATTTGGTTCGCTTTTCTTCTAATTATCCAATATGGATTGAGATGTAGATGTCTCTAGGATCTCATCCGCGACTGCTTTAACAACTCCTCTTGAATTACACATTCGCCTTTGAATCACGTAATTGTATTCGGTGACATCTCTCTTGAACTCTTCATTGTTTTTGTCTTTCACTGATTTGAAAGACGAAAGCTCGTAATTGATAGATAGATATAGAGTATCCCCATGGCTATAATAGTGGTATACACCAGTGTAGCTACCATCGGCCAGCCTTGTGACTGGAACCTTGCCTTGAGTTACTCGTCCTCCTCTCAACCCTCTAACTTCATTATTCCTAAAACCCTACCCTAGCTTCTAAGGTGGGTAGACTTTAATCCTTCTTGGGATATATGAAGATTACCGATTGACTAGAATAATTTTCCACTAGGATGATAATTAGTGCCCCATGGACTCCCACTTTTCATTTAGATCATTTTGTGTCCCCGGCCGTGCCATTATTATTCGGAGCACGAGACCAGCTGTTACCTTCCAACAAATTTTATGTGTAAGACCTAGACAAGTCCACCTTCATCTAGGTATATCATGTCCCACTCAAACTCGTCCCCTTGTACTCTATTTTTATGGTATGACTTTCAGGACAAAAGGACTAGCTATAACCCTTACCATAACACTGGTGTACTTTCTAATTTCCACTAAAGCCTCAACCTTGACTTAGTTCACTCGACCCGATATGTAGTAGTGATATACTCGAAGCCCACTATGCGCATGCCACTAGTGAGCCACTCGATGGACGTCTTTTGTGCTACTTAAACACTAAAGTCACTGAAGGCATATTTTGAGCTTTAGGGACCTAGCTAACCAACTTGACTAGCAACTAGCTCAATCCCTTGGGTAGAAACCTATTCTAGGATACCCTAATCTAGTAGGAATAGTTTTGTCATTGGGATCTTGTCCAGCACATATAGATTGAAATCCAATGTTCATCCAACCAACGACTGATGTCCAAATAGAGAACCCATTAAGACCACAATCTTGATTTCTCAAATTTCGTTCTATTTTAGAATTGATGTTAGAATTTCGATAACAGAATTTCTGTACTGCATGGATTGTAAACCCCTCTAAGAAATAAGTGTTCTTCGATTTAGCAAGTGACTGGATTAGAGTAATCCAATCTAGCAAATAAGGCAGTGGTTCATAAACTCCCTTATATCTGTAACATTGGATACTATCCACTGCTCGTGAAACTTCACAGTTGCCCCTGATTATTCTGCCTTATCTTCTTGTCCTCCCTACTTCAGAGCGACGAAAGGTCATGCTTATTAAGATTTATCAATATTCATAGCTACTTGTGTAAATTTGTTGCGTGTTAAATTTGGGTTACTTGATAAATATAAGAGAATTATAGACAGCATGTGTAGTAGGTATCTGTTGGTAGGATTGTTAGCAACTAGTTAGAAGTTTATATGATTTTAGTGACCTGTGTTTCAAGGGAGTAGTGTGACCAAAGGTGGGTAGAAGTCCTTGAGATTTCATAAATACCAAATGGCTAGAGAAGGTCACAGAAATATTTTTGAGAAATTAAAATTTGAGGATATTGTGGTAATAGTGGAATTATCCTTTTATTTTTATTTTTGAATTTTAGGCATATTTATGAGTTAGAATTTCGAGGACAAAATTATTTTAAGGTGGGTAGATTTGTAGCTCCCCTTCCCAAAAATTTTGAAATATTTATTATTATTTATTTTAATTAAAGGATGATTTTGGATTTTTATAATAATTAATTAGTTAATTATTACGATAGATGATTTTAGCCATGGTTATGAATTAGAGTACAAAGTGACTAGGAATCGTGGCACAGATAGTGCAGTGGCGTGCCTTGACCAGTGTATTAGCCCTGGCAGGGAAGACCTGTCCATCAGTGTGTCCTAACTGGGAAAACCAGGCCAAGTTGCGACTTAACATTACCAAAGATTCTTTTATTTATTAATTAAATTATTGATGTTTTAGAAAAACCCAATTGTACCAAAGTAGTCCAGATTGGACCCAAACCAAGTCCAAGCCTATGTAGACATACTTTTAGGTACGTACAAATATTTCCTAACCTTCTGGGTGGTCTTAATGTTATTTTATAAAATACTTGGTTATTTATACAAAATGGGTATTATTAATATTTAAATAGAGTTTTAGAATATTTGTACAATTTTCTAGGGCCAAATATGTCCACCAAGACTCTTTGGGTTATTTTAGTGGGTTATTGGTATTATGGAGTTATATATATATATATATATATATATATATATATATATATATATATATATATATATATATATATATATATTTATATATATATATATATATATATATATATATATATATATATATATATATATATATTATAGGTGTATGGATATTTAAATATATATATATTATAGGTGTATGGATATTTAAATAAATATTATATATATATATATATATATATATATATATATATATATATATATATATATATATATATATCGTGTATATGTACGTATATATATAGGTGTATATGCGTATGTGTATATATAAATATAAATATGTATACTTGAATGTATACGTAAATAAATATATTTATATGGGTGTATACGTATATATAGGTATATATATATATATATATATATATATATATATATATATATATATATATATATATATATATATATATATATATATATATATATATATATATATATATATATATATACACGTATATAAATAAATATATGTGCATACGTGATTATGTGTCTACGTATATATAGATGACTATATAGTAGTATGTATACATACCTATATGAATATATATATATGAATATATGTATATATTAATAGAAGCTATAAAGAATAAAAGAAAAAGAATGAAAGATATAGCAGCCCTTAACTAATCCCCAGCCCGACTAAACAGTCCCAAACCGACCCATACAAACCTCAACCCAGCTCGGCCCAAACCGAGCTCAGCCCAATATGTATATGTGTATACACGTATATAAATAAATATATGTGTATACGTGATTATGTGTCTACGTATATATAGATGACTATATAGTAGTATGTATACATACCTATATGAATATATATATATATATATGAATATATGTATATTTTAATATAAGCTATAAAGAATAAAAGAAAAAGAATGAAAGATATAGCAGCCCTTAACTAATCCCCAGCCCGACTAAACAGTCCCAAACCGACCCATACAAACCTCAACCCAGCTCGGCCCAAACCGAGCTCAGCCCAAAACTCGTTTTCCCTTAGCAGCCCCACACACCCCAGTAGCCTGCTGCAAATCCCCACAGCCCAGGCCAAGAAAGCCTAGTCCATCCCGAACCTTAAGTTTCAGCATTGTTTATATATATATATATCGTATATATAAATGTATAGATAGCCGAAAGATTAAGAGAGTTCGAGAGGAGTTTTATATGAAATCCTAATCACGTAATCCCCACCACAGGAGGCCGCGCCCCGCCTCAGTCGATGCGCGCACGTCGCCCACGGCCGACGCAGCGCCGCCGCGCGTGCGCCAAAGTCGGCCGGGAACCGCCGCCGACCAGCGCGCACTGAGCCTGAAACAGAGAACAACGGCATCATCCGCGCCAACTTTGCGAAGCGTTTTCGCAACGCACGATTGATCGTTTGTCGATCTTTAAACTCTGGTATAAACCTAATATAACCTTTTCTAAACTTGTCCAATTAGTTTGTAGGTAACTGCCATAGATTGGTCGAGAAATCGACGCAAAGTCGGAGGAAAACCTGTCAAAACAGGACACGTGAACCAGTCCAAATACTCTAGTTTTCGGCCAGTTTTATCCCAAACCATGCACGATTTCGAAAATCTATTTGAAGGCACTTAAAGAAAACATATAGGACATCATAACCCTTCTCGTAGATTCGGATTTCATTAAGTAGATGAGAAGATATTCGATTCTAAAATTCAACAAAATTATGTTTAATAAACTTGAAAATCACTCCAATACCACATCCGTCCCGCCATTTTGGGCGACGTGGTCGCAAATTGAAGGCATCGAAAGATGTGTAACGGCTTCATGGTCGTGTGGGCTTTGACGGAATTCAAATTGGTCGCGTGTGCGCGACGAATTTGATGCGTATCCGTCGAAATTCACCGTATCGTACACTTTGCAAATTTCTCAATTACTTTGTGCACGCTCATCAGATCGAGACGAAACTTGCGCCAACAGGACCGTATTATTTTTTTGGTCCTGCATGCCAAGTTTGGTCCGATTCTGAGATAGTGGAATCGGAATGCCGTTTTGCGGGCCCCACGGTCCCACTCAACGGGCGATGTTGTGCACGGCCCGCCGAAATCCAACTTTGGACATATGGTTGGGTTCGTATCAGAAAACTGGACCTGTTAACATATAGTTTGACAACTTTAGAGACTATTGACTCTGGCACGCTTTTCGGTGCAAAACGGGTCCAACTACGGACATCATTTTTGTCCGAAATTACCGTTTTGCCCCTATGTCCAGAATTGGACTTAAGGACAGACAATCCTAGCTAATTTGACTATTCTGAGAACGTTGGTACTATTTATTTTAGCATCTGGAGACTTCTGCATGTGTTGATTGATTGTGGCTCATTGAGTGGTATAGTGTTATTGGTTTCTCCAGCTAAGGACCTCAGGCAAGTGCACTTTCTGATTGCTTTCCAATTCATAGTAGTCTTTTCATTTCATGTCTATGCATATATCTTGCTTCTTGTTGACACGCTCGTCACACGGAGTAGTCGTGAGGGGAAATATCTTAGTAGACATGTGGACTACCCAGAACTATCCCCGGTATCTTTCGTGAATGCTAGCCGCTGTACACGACACGTGCAGTGAGCCTGATTTACCCCATAGCCGTTCACATGTCGAAACAGATATTTCACACCACCTAGATAGATGTCTTTTATTAGTTTTTTTTCCTTTTTATCTCCACCGTGCCATGTCATCAGTTTTCTTTCCAGTTTTTATATCTCATATGTTATTTTCATGTCTTGTTAATTCTATTATGTTTTGCATTGTCGTCGGTTTGTGTACTTGTTCCATTCCTGACTGGAAACCATCATTTTTCAGGTTTAGCCGCAATTACTCTTAGCATTGGGAAAAGCTTGGGTATGCTGAGGACAACCTAAAAATAGATAGAAGTTGTATTCATTTTCATTAATTGGAAAATCTTATATTTTTTTTAATTATAAATGTTGTAATAAATGTAGAATTATGAATGAGCATCAAATGTTATTTCTTGAGCATTTATTCTTACGGGCTTGACAGCGTTCTACCGCCGATTTTCTGGTGTAGGCTGGCTTGGACACGTCTCGTATCCGAAAAAGCGAGTGCGGGTCGTGACAGAAAGTACGGGGAGCGACGTTATCGGTGCGCCATCTGAGAGTTGCACCGGCACGTACTGTTCCTCCTAAGCAGATTATGGGTAAGTTATGCGGGCTTTAGGCACCCATGCCTTCTTCATTTTCTTAGACTTCGATAGTCTAGGTGAAGAACCAGCACTATTGCCCGAGAGCATTTCCTCAAATACTGACTGATCGAACTTGACGACCAACATCTGCGTAGTAGTTCCAAACATGGCCGTGTTAGATTGCATCATAGCCTTCTCTTTGGAGGAGAAGGACGTCCCCAGCAGAGTCTCCATCTTGTTCGATATCACTTCGTAAGCTCTTGAGAGTAGGCTTCCGAGAAGGCTGCGAACAAGAATGCAAGGACGCACTTCTGAACGGGAATTCCTGATCGTACTTTATTTTTTAATCTGGGTTGTGACGGGGGAGGATTGCTTCTTTTCCTCTGTTGACAATCTGACTGTGGGGGAGGACTGCTAGGCTTAGTTTCACTGACTAAGGGGAAATGACATGAACTCTCTCTGACTTGCTCGGGAACTTCTTGAGGAATCAGGAACAGGTGTTTTGAATGGACGAGAGCCCTCCTATTTATAGCTGAGGGGAAGAGGGGTGCATGCACCTGTACTTAGATGGGCGCATAGGCCTTCTACTACCAAGTGGCGCCTAAAAACATGAGTTGGTTGCAATAAAAGCCACGTAGGAGATAGGCTGTTAGAGAGAATCTCGAACTCCTTGAGACTTGTTCTGTAGTGTGATCTATAGTATGACTGGATCTTCAGCACGTAGCACGGGCCTAGGCTCATCACGGCTAAAAAGACATATATGTGCCCAGAAATCACTGTCCTGGGTAGTATAGTGAGGAAATATGTAAACGTAAAGTTCATGTGCTCAGGAGAGAGTCTGATGGCATACGCCTGATAAAGTAGTCTAACATGCGCCTTTATGTATCTAGGCAATATGCGCCTGTTTATGTATCTAGGCAACACGCACCTGTATTTCATCCTTCTAGGTTCATCCTTGTCACGAGAGTCGAAGCGTTCGATTTGATGTCTCGAGAAAGATTCGACTCATTAGATGCAATATGGGGGAGTGACTAGACGCGCCCGTATGGTTGAGGCGTGAGTGGAGGGTGCGCCTGTATAAGTAAGGCATTACCAGTCATAGAGGCTCACCTTCATCGAAGTACGAGTAGCATTAATAATCATGACCCCTTGATACTCGTGCCATGGCCGTTTTCGTAGCACAGGGATCAAAGTCCTCTGCCCAAATTTTGAGTTTGGGGGTGTAAGTGATGTCACGCCTATAAGGACATGCCTGTACGAGTGAGGCATGGGTGGATGAATGGGAGCGCCTTACTATGGCGTGAGTAGGAGAGGGTTTGCATACATATTGAAGCACGAGCGCCTTTAATTATGACCCTTCTGCTTTCATGTCATAGCCGTCTTTTCAGTACGGGAATCGAAGCGAACTGCTGGAGGCATAGACTTATGCTGATGCACGGGTTTGTATGGCGTACTGTCCATGCTTCTACAGGGACATTGTCTTTGAGGAGGATTAGGTTACGATTCCAACTATCACTTTTGATGATGTGTAGGTTTCTGTACCTGTCAGTGATCAAGAAGTGAATTCGAAACCTCAATAAGATACTATCGAATTACCTCTACAAGTCGATGTTGAGCTACCTCAAGAAGACAACATAAAGGCACCCTCCATTCAAAATGAGGTAGTTGTTCCTGAGGAACAAATGCAACAACCTCAAGAATCGGTGCCATTAAGACGGTCTACCAGAGAAAGGAAAAATGCAATTTCGGATTAATTTGTCATATTTTTCCAGGAAAATAAGGAAGACCATGGAATATTGGACGATGATCCAATCAACTTCCATCATGCTATGAAAAGTTCCAATTCTTAAAAGTGTATTGATACAACGAATGAGGAGTATAAGTCTATGCAAGATAATAAAGTTTGAGAACTTGTCCCATTACCAAAAAATGCGAAGCCCATTGGTTGTAAATGAATATTTAAAACCAAGAAGAATTCGAAGGGTAACGCGGAGAGGTATAAAGTACATCTTGTAGCTAAAGGCTTTACTGAAAAGGAAGGGATTGATTTTAAAGAGACTTTCTCTCCGGTTTTTTTGAAAGACTCTTCTAGAACAATCGTGGCACTTGTTGCACATTTTGATTATAAGTTACATCAAATGGATGTCAAAATAGTATTTCTTAATGGTAATATTGACGAAACTATTTATATGGTGCAGCCAGAAAACTTTGTGTTAGGAGATCTGAAAAATATGGTTTGCAAATTGACAAAATTCATTTATGGACTCAAGCAAGCTTATCGTCAATGGTACTACAAATTTTACCAAGTGGTTACCTCGTTTGGTCTTGAGGAAAACGTTGTTGAAGATTGTGTGTATCACAAATTTAGTGGGAATAAACATATTTTTTTTTTGGTTTTGTATGTTGATGACATACTGTTTGACACAAATGATATAGGCATATTGCATGACACTAAGAAATTTCTATTAAATAACTTTTAGATGAAAGATCTTGGTGATGCATCTTTTGTATTAGGAATCTAGATACACCGAGATCGTTCTCGAGTTATTCTTGGATTATCACAAAGGAGCTATATCGATAAAGTGCTTAAAGGATTTGGCATGTAGGAATGCAAACCATGTGACACCCTAGTCGCCAAAGGAGACAAGTTCAGTCTCAATCAGTGCCTTAAACATAACCTTGAAATTAAGAAAATGCAATCAATTCCCTATTCATCAGCTGTGGGGAGTCTAATGTATGCTCAGGTGTGTACGCATCCGGATATTGCGTACATAGTTGGGATTCTAGGCAGCTATTTAAATAATCCTGGATGGATCATTGAAAAGCAGCCAAACGGGTCATGAGATACTTACAAAGAACAAAGGAGTACATGCTCACTTATAGGAGATTGGATCATTTGGAGACAGGGTATTCTGACTCCGATTTTGCTGGATGCCAAGACAGCAGGAGATCCATTTTAGGTTATGTTTACCTGTTAGCTGGTGGAGCTATATCTTGGAAGAGTGTCAAACATACACTCATAGCTTCTTCCACCATGGCATCAGAGTTTACGTCACACCCCAGTCCCAAAGTCACGGGACTAGAACGTGACTCAGCTAGTTGGTACATATTCAAGGGTGAATCAAATCTATGGAACCCTCAAGTAATGCACGTAAGTTGTCTAAGATAGGATATAAAATGGCAAGTTAAGTATATCTCAATCCACATATAATAATCTCAAGTGGGAACCAAATGCATTAATGCTAATCAAACAATAATACACTGATGCGACTTGAATAAAATACAAGAATAGACAATATGTAATGAAGTTAGCCAGACCTTAATACAATCATTTGAACAAGCTCATAACAAAAAGTAAGGCTTGTAAAACTAGGTTATATAGCTGAAGATGTCATCATAAAAATAAAAGATGATCGATAAAAGTACCACTATCGATACCTGAATTCCAGATATGCAATCGTCCACCAATCTACCCTCCTATTCTAGGAGTCTTAGCAATTACCTGGAAAGATAACAAGGTCCTCAGGGGACTAGCAAAATACGTAATATACATGCCACTAAAGAACAATAAATAACATGCACAGAAAATGTAATAAAATAACAACAGAGTAAAACACAAATGAGGACACAAGAATAAGAGTAGTGTTACTAGACGTGGCTATAAGAAAATGTCGGATAAAGTTGCAGTGCGGCGCGACCAAACGGTCCTATAAAAATCAACATAGTGCGTGTGCTAACTATCTATATAAGTCTCTATCGCTACATGGTGCATACTAACGATCGAGATTGGTCAATAGCCAAGTACTAATAATGATTTCAAGGAACTAGGGAGCAAGTCCTATATAAAGTCTCTATCGCAGCACAGTGCGTACAAACGATCGAGAGAGGGGAACAAGTTATGGTACATAACAAAGCACTGACATAAAGATATGAAAGTACTTAAAAGTAAATGATAAACAGATGATAGGATAAAACATGAAAAATAAAATATGGCAAGACAACAAATACATAACAGAAAAGGGACATGTACAAACAGGATTAATGGAAAGTATGCATATAAAATAAATTGTACTTAGGGCAAGGTATACTTGCCTGGTGGTAGTGTGTAGTACCGATAATATCCAATCAAGTCAGTGAGCCACAAAAGTCAAACTCCCGTAAACATCTTCGGATGCTGAAACAGACATTACCAACATTCTTGGCATAAAAAATGTCTAAGATTGACTACCCATAAGTCCAATTCTAGACACAGGGGTAAAACGGTAATTTTGGATCAAAACGGTATCTGTCGTTGGACCCACTTTGTACTGAAAGCGTGCCAAAGCCTATGGTCTCTAAAGTTAACAAATTATATACCTATGAGTTCCATTTTTCGATATTGTCATGCCCGGATCCCACATAGTCCTTTCGTCCTTGCTTCAGACTCTGTGGGACCATTCGTCTTCGCTTGGGGGTAATGCCGTACAAGCCTAAGTTGTGCTTGCACAAGGCCAAGACACGTACAATGACAAAATAGATAAGATAGACAATAACTCAGCAGAACGTAATTGTAAAAATTAAAGCAACAGCATACATATTTCAGAATATGAATTGAACACAATAATAGCAGAAATAAAAGCTCTTTATTGATATTCTTGAACAAATTACAAAGCTCTCATTTTCTCTCTGATACATGCCATATTTGGCTTACAATCTCTCAGAAACTTAACGGATTACAATGATCTCATTCCATACATTACATTCATGTATATACAAAACCACCTCTTGCAACAGATGACTGTCTTTTGAACAGAAAATTCATCTCTTTGTATCTCTTCTGATTTTTGGCTCCTGAGGATGAGGCTCGGGCTATCTCTTTGGACTATCCATCTCGATGCATCTTGCACCTGTGTGCAAACTGGTGGTGGATCAGTACATCAACGTATTGGTAATATGAACAAAGGCTACATCGTCTGAAACGATCACTAATTCATTTAGTGATAAAATATTTTCTATGATATGATCTTGCTACTTTTATCTATATTTATTTCATGCAGATCAGAGTCAGATTACATCTTTTGAAAACACTTTTAAAAAGTCAAATTTATTTCTATTGATTTCAAGCATACACGGGACTATTCGTTTCATGCATGATAACCATTCATTTCATGTAAAGTATGTAGTGTGTTTCATGAGCCATAATCATTCTTCTTGTTCAAACAACTCTTAGGGTCAATTACAAGCATGATATCATTTTTTTCTTTTTCGCAATAAGACATATTCTTTGATACAAATCATGATCAGAAATTTAAGCAACATTTATATCACTTTTTCAGTGATTCTTACTATAGCCGATAGTCCATCCCTGCACAAGACAAGGATTAGCATAAACATAATATAACCTATTTTTTCTTGTTCGTCTCTGTATTGTTAGCTCTTACAAAAATATTATCTATATATGTAGACTCGATTGGCAGCTGTGACTCCCCGGTTCAGCTCTGCACCAATCAACACTTATCTATATGATAGTCTGTTGGTCATTTTCTATGTTAGCTGTTATAGCTTTTGGGTTTAGCTCGTCGCTAGTAGATACAGATACAACACTCCCCTAATCGTGAGGTCTTTTTTACCTCAGGGTGTCTAGACAATTTCTTCTTGGCCAATCGGTTTCCAGCGTCCTAGAAATCATCGAGAGATCTAAATACCTTGTGTACAAGTTGTCCGAGACCAATGCATGAATGCAACATCTATAAGATAAACTCTTTGAGATAATATTTTATCGATAAGCAACCATTCCATCTATCTTTATTTCTTCTTTTTAACAACAGAGCTATGACTCTGCCTTCTCTCTTTTATTTAACTCAGAGCCGAAGCTCCTACATAACTCAGAGCGAAGCTCCTACATATTTTATTGTATTACAACATGTATAAGTCCGTCTGTATATTTCTAACATTCAGAACATCTTTAAGGGACAAGTAATCGATCATCTCTTTGAAACATAATAACAGTTCTGTGCAGATTTAGCATATCATTCTACCTTTGACAGTATACGAATACAGAACATGTAAGCATTCTCTAACTTTAGCAGGCAATATTCTTATTCTTAGCATACAGATTATCTCTTTTCTTTGTTCTTAGCATAGCAACATATAAATTCTTTTATAAGCATTCCGATTCGATGTACTAGCATTCTTAATGATTACCATCTTGTTATTAGTAATAACATTCATTCAAAAACTCAGAGTGTTATTAGGCGTAAAAGTATCAGAAAATGAGTCATCGTCCACTCAACAGATTAATCATTTTTTGTTGCAGAGCTAGTAATCTGATTTCTCTGTTCATCTAGTGCCTTCGCGGAGTGGGGCACTACAGATATGACCTCAATGGTATGTCTTGTAGTGTCCGACCCCACTCAAGTCAACCAAAAGAATCAAAATGTAATGGCATTTGAACTTGGCTATGCAACGGCTTGCTCGAAGTCCCGCTCGATCGAGGCAACTCTTCGTTCATGTGGGTGGCTTCGATGAACTTGCATTTGCTTGGCTTTCACACTAATAAATTGGATATTTTGAATGCACTGAGTAGGTTTGCTAATAAAAGATATGAACCCACATAGATAAGGGAATAATTCTACTCTGAGTCAGATTACATAGAATATGGAAAATATGGGAAGTTAATGCTTAGATAAGTACGACATGATGGGTTTTCAAATTGGCACTTGACCTTTCAATCCCAAGACTTGCTTCGATCCCACGACTTGGGCAAAAGTAACGTTCTTATGTTGACACAAAGATTATAAATTTGCTTGACATGGTAGGCACGACCCTACAATTTCATTGCCATGTTTCCATGGTTTCAAAGGCATGTCATATATAATATGACTTGATTGGTGGCACGACAAGGAACACGGTTGGTTCAAATTGAAAATATACATGAGACTAACAAGTAGTCATTCCTAAGTTGAGTCAAAGGTATGGTAACACGAATGAAAAGTTCTCGCAACTGTAGCATGCCAAGGTAGTCCCTGAAACAATAGGAGCATGTCGAGGCAATCCCTAAAATAATAGAAGCTCGTCGAGGCAGACCTTGAAACAATAGGTGCTGCAAAAAGAAAATAAATGTATGGAAACACTATGAATAAATAATGACTGTATAGGATGGTAAGTTGAGTCAAGTCTTGCATGGTCATTGGACAACTTGTGCACAAGGAACGACTCACTGAACAACAACCCGGAGATAGTACCAACTTCGGCCTGGGAGGAGCAAAAAAAAATAGTTGTGTTGGCATATAACACTCATATGGGTTATTCGAGAGCTTTCAGTGGGGCTCACTACCCGTCGTGAAAGGATCATCGTCTAAACATGGTTATTATCCATTATAGCTCTTGATGCTAGGGACCCTTTCATATAGATGAGTCGGCATATTAGCGGCTATTCGCGTGCATGCCTTTGGGATTGAGTCAAGTAAAGTGTGTGTACGGTACAAATGAGCCAAAAAGTGTATACACGGTACAAATGAGTCAAGAAATGTGCACACGGTATGCAGTACAATGTTTGAGCCTAAGATTTGGCTATAACAAAAACTTGTACTTCGACACGATACATAGTGTCATGAATTGAGTCATTGACACTAAGTTCACAAGTTTGTGATTAAGCCATTTCTATGACGAAATGGGTAAAAGGCCACTAAGTTCAGAAGTTTATGATTTAGCCATTTCTATGATGAAATAGGGGAAAGGCCGTAGGACAAGTATTGAGTAAAATATACTATATTACGAGGCACGACCTCGATGACGATACATGAATGGATCTTATGGCACGACCACGACGTTGGCATAAATGAGTTTTGTAGCACGGTCACAAGGTCTTGGAGCACGATAATGATATTGCAAAGCAAGTAGACTTTTATGCAATAAACTGATCCTAAGGCAAGATTAGAAAGACAATCAAAATCATATGAAGCACTCACTAAATGAACGTGTTAGTTTTGTTTGGTGGGCGAGGAGCTCACCAGTATGGTTGTGTACACCCCACCAGTTTTTATGCGAAGGTAATAGGTACTTGCTCGTTTGAGGTATAGCTCGCTTGGACACGCTGAGGCATAGAGTTTCTTGGCATTTCGAGGCATACGACCGCGTTAAAGACATCACCTATACATGACATAATGTATAGACATCGCCTTCGTCAAATTGTATGCCTCAAGGCAAGATTATTTATATTGAATGATGAGAGAGTCAAGTATTTATATTCAAAGAGATCGTGAGCTTGAGTGACTCGTAATCTTGGCTTCGCACCCCTGTAATATTATATTTAATATTAATAAAGAGTTCTGTTTTTGTATATCAACGTGTTATTCAATGCTTCTGTTTTGGAACTTCTATGCGACGATCCCATCACTTAGCCTATAATCGACCATCATGAAAACTGTCTTACGTGAGCGTAACCTAGGCTCGCACGACATCACGCCCTAGTGAGAACGATCGGTCCTCCAGAACCGGGGATGACATGACCAATTTTGGATTTTGATGAACCGTGCACAAAATTGTCCGTTGAATCAGATCATGGGTCTACCAAAATGGCGATCCGATCAACTGTCTCATAATCGGATCAAACTTGGCTCACAGGACCAAAAAATAATACAAGTCCGATGGTACAAGTTTTGTCGCGATATGATGAGAGTGCACGAAGTAATTGGGATTTTTTAAGTGGCTGATATGGTGTTCTTCGACCGATACGCCTCGAATTTATCGCGTACACGCAACCAACATGAGTTCTGTCAAATCCTATGCATCCTCCGTACGTACCTTTCGATGCCTTCGGGTTGTGACAATGTAACGCCCCAGTCCCAAAATACAAGGACTCTAGCCCAGCTCGAATACGTATAAGCTGTCTGGTTGTTCTAGACCAACTATATCTCAATCTACTAAAATCGGTAACAATAACGAATCAAGTACAGTAAGGCTGATCAGAGCATAATACATTGATTCTAGAATAGATAAATATCTAAGAGTGGATCTTCAATAACACATTTATCATGAACAAGCTAGAAGAGAGTAGAAGCTTGTACAAGACTAGGCTATAATGTAGCAAGAATCAAATATAGGACAAAATCTAAATATGGAAGAGAAAGATAAAATATCAACTAAATATACCTGTAGTCTTGGTGTAGCAATCATCCTCTATCAGTGTACCATACCTTCATCTAATACCTGGAGAGATCACCAAGTCCTTAGGGGACTAGCAAGACACATAATATACATGCCAACTGTAGTAAATAACATACAAGAAAAATAGGAAGAACAAGTGGAACAAAAGGATAACATAAAGAAACTCTATTGATGGTGACATGTCATGAGAATTGTAACACCCCAGTCCCAAAATACAAGGACTAAGTACGTAGATATGCCAACTGTATACATATAAAGTATATGAAACCCTAGTATATATACATAAGCTGTAAAATATAGAAAGCATGAAACTAATCTCATCCACAAATAAATATATCATTGAATCAACTTATAAATATTATTTGTACAACGTTGGGCGGAGATAAATCTACTATCAACTAAAGAGAGAGAAATACAAAGCAACAATGGGAGAGTCGAGCGGAGCAAAAGACGATCCAAGAGCTAGCATCGCGAAGGTAGATTATAAACTATGGCCTTGACTAGTGCACCTGCAAAAATCATAAAATATACCTGGAGAAATCACCAGGTCCTCAGAGGGCCGTAACAAGATACAGGAAGAATATGCCATTATAACTGCAATATAAACACTATAAAACTACAACACAAATGGGTCCCTAACCGTCTAAGTGATATGCACTTTGAGGACAACATTCTACGCAGGCGCTGTAGGATCAGCAGAGTAAATAAAGAGTGGCAGTAAGTAGCGCTCATCCGAGTCACTATCGGCCATGGGCAGCAAGTAGCGCTCATCTGAGTCGCTATCGGCCCCGGGGCAGTAAGTAGCGCTCATCCGAGTCTCTATCTGTCATAATCCGGACCCAATAATTTGGGTATGAACCATGTACACGCCCAACATACGCCGCAGAGTCGGCGGTAGAACGCTGTAACAATATGATGAACAACCACGCAATAAAAGATATTACCACAAGGGAAATCAACAACTCCATATCTCAACTCAACATCTAGAAGATGAAAATAAATAGAACCGTCTCATAATAGAAAATGTATTATGACTAAAGACAACAAAATCTCAACTACATGTCTCAAAATCAACCCAATATCCACTATAATGTCTTAACACTAACTAAAGGTAACTAAGCAAGCACAGCAGGATCAGAGGCTGCGTACTCCTCATGATAAGCAAAGTCCGTCTCTACTGGATCTCCCAAGTACGGGCCGTACTGGTCAGGGCACACGACCTCTTCTCAATCACCTAAAATTTATTTAGTTACCCAATCAGGATGGAACAAGTACAATTCACCGAATGCAGTTTCAATATATGAAAATGACTATATAACAGAGGTTAGCCTTTAGACATATGATTTAGAAGATAAATAAAAAAATAGAATAAAACTAAATATCGAAAGCAGTAAATGAAATACAAGAAAGTACTCATCGACTGAAGTACCTTTGATATGTGACCGGTCTCGAGAAAATTACACGACACTGTCTACAATATCTACACGGTATATAGTAATACTGTCTACATGGTATACTGCAACAAAGAAACACTGTCTACACGGTATGATACAATAGTAATTACTGTCTACATGGTATACACGGTATAAGGTCAGATCACACATCTTTGGAACTTCATCTCCCCCGACACGACAAAATATAATCCACATAAAAGACTGAAATCATATCTTTACTGACTAATATTGATGTATAGTAAAGATCAATACTGAAAATAAGCAATAAACTGTACTCGCCTGGTGTCCTGAGCTGCTGGCACTGGTCAGTCTGAATCGGGATCCAAGTAACCTATTATATGAATTCACAATGTCAAAAGACTAAAGATAAATCAGTAACACCACTATCTTATCATCTATTAAATTCCTCACATGGTGATCTTCTATTTATTGGTGAGTTTGCCTATGTATATCATAGATACCAGTTTTGGTGTTTTTAATCCAATCTAGTTGGTGTTATTACCTAGTTGTATTCCTTTACCAAATTAAACACACATTCTATATCCCATCTACTGGTTGACACCCCTTATGTCAAAATCAACCTATACTCTAACTCCTAACTTTCTCATCCACTGATACCTACATCCTAATTACAGGGACTCTTGCTAAAACAACCCTTGTATGCAATGTACTCTAATGACCACTACAAGAAATAGGGCCTACAATAGCAGTTTTTCTATAGCGTTCAAGTGTCCCCGCTATAGAATGTTATCAACAATAGCATTTTTTCTGCAGTGCTATAAAAATATCTATCTATAGCGTTTCATGAACGCTGTAGAATCTATAACATTTTTACATCATATGTTTGTATAAAAATGGACTTCCGTCAAAGACTCAGCCGATCATTTTTTTATTTCCCTCTCGATTTCTCAGCGGCCATCAAAAACTCCCTCCTAAAAATTTCTATTTCCAATTGCAAGCCCTGAGATCTCCCCCTCCCCTCTCTCTCTCCTCCTCTCCACTGCCTTATGCGCTTTCTCTTCCCCTCTCCCCTCGGATCTATTCCTACCACCGTCCGATTGTAAACCCTAACCTATTTTTTCCACTTCCAACAATGGAAGAAGCACGGGAGATGGAGCGGACGAAGGACACGAAGGAGATAAAGATGGCGTCGAGCACCTCCACCACTTCCTCAAGTCCTCCACTAGGAACCTCGGCTCCTCTGAAGTTCGTATCACTACAACAAAAATATCTAGGTCAGCTTGTAATCGTCATTTCTAGGTCAGCTTGTAATCGTCAAATATCTTTTGGGTCTTGTTCAATTTCTTAGCGATTGCTACTCTTATTTATGAAGTCTTTTGGTGCGAGATGAGGTTTTGAATCTAATTTTTGAACTTCTTAAGGTTTACCGTATGAAAATTTGTAGGGTTTTGTAAAATTTTATATTGGAGGAAGAGATGTTCGAGACGCCTAGGTCGCAGCCCCCATCCCGTCGACAGGCCACACTCGGGGAACGGATCGATCCCGAGGGTCCCACAGGACGAGGTCCCCGAGGAGGACGTCGTCATCATCGATGTTGGATCTGTTGGTGCCGCTACGGGAAATCCAGGACATGGAGATGTAATTGTTTCGGGCGGGGAGGCACATCTCCATCTCCCTCATTATTTTATACACACAATATGTTTGTTGAAATGCTTGAGTAGATTAAAATTAGTATCTTATGCGATTTTATTTATTTTGACGTGATAGAAAACAACTTCACAATAATCTTTGTTTAAGCTTCTGTTATGGAACAAGTTCAGATGATACTTGGATATCTCTTCTGTTAGCTTATTAAGTGAAACTAATTAGAGCATAGAAGATTGAAAACTTAGGTGAAAATTAAGAATTATGAATTTCCTTCGATAATTGTAACTCTTTGATGTAACAAGTTTTATACGCTGTTAAAAGGAATAAAATTTCTTGGATGTAACTAGAGCATACTTGTAGCATCTGAATAAGGATACGCTTTAGCTCTTGAACTTGAATCAAAGGATATGTTCTTGCATACTGGATCAATCAATTTCAAAAGGAATGATCTACAAGTGACTTTGAACATCATGCATTGAGTGGTCTAGATCCTACAACACAAGCTGAGGTGTGCCTTTTTTTACTATTTAATACTCATGATTTGTAAATGTTAAGGAAAATGTACCCTAGGACCTCACTTTTATATCATTCTAACAACCCTTGAAATAATTTGTACTTTAGAAATGCATTATATTCTTTACAAGGTGTAGTGCCAATATTCAAAACCTGCAGTACATGCTATTCTTTAAAATGTTGTACTTTAGAAGCAAGTAAGTATTGCCTGTCAAAATTGAAGATTTGTTGATCAGAGAATGCTGGATCAATATGTGATTTCACGAGGGGTAGTAACTTATTTTCTTTTCATGGTGGACTGATTCTTAGGTGGATTATATCTGGATATATAATGGTTTGTAGGTTATGTATTCACTTTGTTCTCCTTACATATAATCACAAACATGAAGCAGATAGAGGATCTGGTTATTGAGGGAGCTGCATCTTGAAATGTAGGCATGGATTAATATCCATGTGGAGAGTTCTCATGCTCCATACACTGCTATGATGTGAGAAAGCTTAGAAGATGATGACAAACTATATATATTTTACTTGTTTGTTAAATATATATTAGGATTTTAGAAATAAAAATCAGTCTGGACTAAGCATCTATTTAAGGGTGTTTCAGTTAGTAAAAAAACTGTATGCTTATCTTTTAGGGACACATGCAACTTAGTTGAGAAGAGAGATAATTTATTGAGTTTCATGTTATCTAATGCTAAAGACTGATAATCACCGAGGGTTAACAGGTGCCCTTAGGGCACTGGTTAGCACTGTCTTTCTATGTCATATGTACATTTTGTATTGAGGCTAGAGAGACAAATGCTTAAGTTGTGGATTTATGTTTTGTTGTTTTCATACTAGCTTCATCTTAGAACAAATAGTCAGTGAGATTTCTGTCAGATACTACTTGTAGTTTAAAGTTGTGCATTTATGTTCCCTTGTATGTTTTCATACTTGTTATAACTGTGGTAAATTTTGTTTTTTTATTTGTTCACTTTGTTATGTATCTTATTATAATTTCGGCAGGTTTCATCCAGCTTGTATGGTTATGACTATTGAACAAGCAAAAAAATTAGAACGTTTCCTTTGTTCAGACTATTCCTCAGAAGATGATGGCAAACCATCAATGAATGGCTTTCCTGTTTTACCGATCTCTGAGCTAAAGGTGAGCATAGTATTGGTTATTCATTATCGATCTCTCTTTTAGTATCAATTAGTTCATTGTTCTTTCATCTTAAAGACGAGAAAAAAGGAAATTTAGTTCTGAAATACATGTTATTAATTCTTTCAGAATCTCTTGTGTAGCTTGAAACTTCTATATGATTTCAACTTCTTGACGGTATGCTTTCATGGTTATATCTAGCCCTTCACTTACTTCTTTATAATTGTCATAACATAAGCATCACCACTATTACTTAATGTTTGTCTCATTTCTCCATGGAGGCAAGTTTTGGTTTTGCTTGGACAAAAATTCTTAGATTGTCATCTTACAACTATAAATATTGTTAGATGTTTATTAAACCAAAGCAGGGAGTACCCATATCTTCTTTTCAGAATACTATTCTTTCCAGGGTAGTGGCATAATATTGTTGTTTCTTAGAGTGGCTATTTGACCTTTTACTTTTAGTAGCCTAATCTCACTTTTGTTTCCAAATATGCCTCTTTTTTTTATTTCGTAATGCTTTAAACTTTTTCGTACATGACAAAATTTTTCACAATTAGATTTTCTTCCTTCCTAGTAGTAGCATATTATTGTTCTGTCATTTGATGTACTTCTTACTTCTTAGATATATAACACTAAAGTGACTTGATTTGGCTAATACTATTTTGATGGGAAAAGGTATGCTATATTCTCCGTTTCGAGCTTTTCTCCACATTTCCACCAAGGTATAAAACCATGGTAATGGTATTATTATCATATTCTCTCTTCGAGTATTGAAAATTTACCATCATAGATCAGGATATTGGAGTATTACGTCTCAACACATCAAAAAAACTAAAAGATATTAAGTTTATATCAAATTATAATAAATGAAGGTTAACCCAAACATACTTTCATACACTATTTATGCTTATGTTTGTTTCAGCGATAATTGCATTATTGCATGAGTTGTATGGAAGTATATACGACAATTGCTTATTTAATAGGCAATTTATCATATATATGCTTGTAAATTTTTGTAAAATGTGAAAATAAAAGTAAAACAAAGTCACCTACACATTTTGGCCAGTTTTCAGCAAAAGTTTTGGCCCATTTTAGTTTTCTTTCAGGAAGTTCCATGTACTTTGGCAAATTTTATAACACTTGAAATATTTGTCCGATTTCAGAAAAGTTTTAGCATGTTCTGTAAGCTTCAGCCAATTGAAACCAAATTTGGACAGTTTTTGGCCGTAACCGACCCATAATTTTGGCTAATCCTTTTAGTATTAGCTTGTTAAATTTTATCCTGCTTTTTCAGAATGGCGTGTCTCAAGTCTGATGTGATACAACAGATACAAGTTGGTTGTGACCCATTTTTAGATCTTGGTTTCAACCACATAGTTTGAAAGCTTTGCTTCTCTACTCTTGCAGTAACGTCCTCCAAGTTGAACTAACCTGTCATTTTACCACATTTAGGAAATAATTAAGACTTATTTCTTAGAGGGGGCTGAAGGAGTTGTTTCGTGGCTAAATAAATTTGGGCCATTTAGACCCTCCTACTATGTTACAGGTACACTGAGTATATATGAATGTTAAACTGAAGTATGCAACATGTATTTTACAAAATTTGAGGTTTGTCCATTATTTGCTACTGTGTAATCCTTTCACTAAATTAAGAAAAGGTAAGTGAAGGATTCTGAAAGTAACTACCAAGTAGGCATGCCAACGCTTGTCCTTGCTCTTCTAAGGGGTCTTTGCTTGAATTTTCCTTTTAAAATATTTGGATAAAACAAGTGCTCCTTTTGCAGTAAGAGAAAAGAAAGCTTGTTCGATTGATTGTCTAGTGCATAGTATAGAAGAGCTAAAGATAGAGTAACTAGATACAAACAGAGGGTTTTTTGTCAGGGAAGTACCTGAACCACTAAAGTATTTCTCCTTATCTTGTTGAACCACCTATAACTTCTCCAATAAGTAGTGTGGATTTGTAAAGGAACATAACATCCATGATGCATCATATGCTAGAATATTTGTCTTTATGAATAAATTTTGTGGTATGTCCTAATTCATGAGATGAACTAAAAGTAAAAGAGTAATATCACGAGCGCGATGGAAATAAGATACATATATGTTTTAGTTCTCGGTACAGAACAAACTTTTGATATTTTTGGGCTTTCTATACACAGCTTTGTTTCAACTGCAGTTGAATGTTTAGAGTACGAGAATATCAGTGGAAATGCATAGACCAGGTTAGACATTAGTCACAGTATTCTAGAATTATGTAGAGGGAAATTGCAAATAATTATTGTGTGCATGATAGTATTCCATATTTGAGAGTTAGTTTTGCTAATAGTTAGATAAGTCACTAACGATTATGCACTCTAGGAGAATAAGATACGAATGTCTTGTAATATTTGCCACACGATTTTGCACTCTAGGAGAATAACGATTTTTCTTGTTTGTTTGTTGAACGAATAGACATGTTGGAAAATTGAATTGTGGGCTAAATCATCCTACGTGGGACAAATTGTCACTGCCACTTTTCTAGCTTGAGGGTATTTTGGTCATTTTCAAAAATTTTAGAATTTAATTTGAATTATTATTATTATATTTAATTAATGTGATTTTTGAGTGATTTTTAGAATAATTGTTTTTGGTGTTTTAGAGACTTTGACTTAAGTTGACCTTGTAGACTAACCTAGTGGCTAACCTAGGTCTTGACTAAGAGATTAGGATTTGAGAACCTAGGTTGACTTAAGTTCATGAGGATGAACTCATTGGGATTAATTTGGTGAAATTAGGAGCTAGTTTGATATAGAAATGGCTTGTGAAGTCACAAGTCATTTTATGACTAATAGGCTTAATGGCCCATAGCCCACACCCATTGAACCAAGCCCTAACCCTAGGATTTCTGAATAGCCTCTTTGGTCAGCCCCTCCCCTATTTATATGCTCTTAAAACTAGGGTTGCCTCTTTAGGAAACTTGCCATTTGGAAGAGGTGAGTCCCCAACTTTGTAAATCCTTAGAAAATCCATTTCTTCTCCAAATTTCTTCAAATAAATTGCAATAGGACCTAAATCCTGTGTTCTTGCTGTTGGTAACAAGTTTTGACAGGGAGGAATCAATTTGGAGAGCTTTGGGTGGTTTGAGGAATCATTCCTTTGAGTCTTTTTGGGAGCTTGTGCACATAGAGGTATAATCCTATCTATTGCTCCTAAAATCTGTTAAAAATCATTTTAGGGAAGCCCTAGCCCTCACCTAACAGTAGGATAGGCTAACCCTAGGTTTTGGACCCATTTCGTGTCCGTATCGGACACGTATCAGGGAGTAGTCTAGGTGTTCGACGAAATGTCTCAAAGGACATTCCAGTCGAGATTTTGGGTTCTATTTGAACAAAAAATTAGCCCTAGGTGTCGTCTAAGGATTCCCAGTGTCGTGTGGTGTTTTGTGTGTCGTGTCGAGTCGTGGGGGACACGGGAACACGCGGTCGTGCACGCGCACACGGGCACAGTGCGTGCCCTGCTACTCGGGGGCTACTGCGCGCTTAATACTCCACCTCGACACGTGATTTTTGACATGGTGATAGGAGCAGTGACTGACACGAGGCTCGCAAAGTTTCACGAGTCCTCGTGTCGTGTCGGACACGATATTCCGTGTGCACGGGGAAAACACTGGTGCGTGCGTGGGCTGTGTGTATGTTCTGATGTTTAAGTCAATTTTAAATGTTTTAAATTATGTTTTAATGTTTAATTAGATCCTAAATGTGATGTTTAAACCCCTGTTACATTTTGTTACATATTAGTTTTAGGTTTAATGTTGTTTTTTGATTCGAACATGAGTTTGGGGGGGGGGGGGTTAATTCTGATACTCACTGATACAGTAGGATTCCAGGGTTCAAAACTATTTAATTCTATTTTGTGTTGTGTTTCCCAATTTATTTTTGATTCCCACATGTCACATATCATATTAGCTAGGTAATTGGCATGCAAGTTAGGCTTTGGGGTGTGTGGAATGGAATTTAGTATCCAAGTTGGATGAACTGTTAACTTAGATTTCAAAACCTGAGATGTTGATTTCCAATTCATTTATTCACTGTTACATTCCTATTAAACTGAGATTTATGGGTTCTTCCTGTAACAAAAACCTGGGAAGGGTTTTGGTGTTCCCAGTTTTCAAAACCTGGGATTCAAAATCCTGAGAATGCATTTTTTACTTTGGACTGTTTGGGGTTAGTCGAACCTGGGATGCAAATTCAGTTAGCTTTTATTGTTTCCAGGATGCATGGTTACCTACTGGATTTCCTATTCCTATTGTACTTCTCTGTCATGTTTTCCTTCACTAATTCTTGTTTTGCCATTTCACTGCTTCCCTTTTATTTGTTCAAATGTTGTTAAATGTTAAAACCTGGGTTTGGTTTGTGTTCAATTCTTGAAAACCTGAAACTGACTGTCTAAAACCTGAGTTTGAATATGGGGGAAACTGTTAGCTTCTTTTGGGTTATCTGTGAACTTATTTTGGGAAGGTTGTGTACTAGAATATGTGAATGCAAAATCTGAGTTTTTGAACTGTTGGTTTGTTTCCTTCTCTTTTTTTGTGATCATTAAAAATCTGAAATGTTTAATGTATTAAGAAAACTGAGATTGATTTATGTTCACTGTAAAATTTGAGCTTTTATTTAGAATGTTAACTATGTATTGGTTGTGGACTGTTTTGATCCCTCACCCATCACTCACTGTTTTTAACTGTTATGGCATGTATCCTATCACAAACCCTCTACCTAGCATGCACACATGTCCCCTACACTCACATCACTTCATGCTCACTGTTTTGCACACAAGCCTAACACTCTAATACACACACACACACACATACACTAGTATGTTGTTCCCTCTCATTTCATATGTATATGTATTTAGATTTTGAGTTTGTTATATATATAGGATTCCTATATATGAATGTGTATATATATTAGATATATATATAGTGTATGTGATACCATGAGATAGTGTATTGTATATATTTATAAGTGTTGTCTTATAGGTTGATGGTATTCACTTGTAGCTATAGGTTTATTTTTTTCTAAGTTATTTGTATATCACCAATATGTGTTTTCCTTTTTGCATTGTCTAACTAGTTAATGTGTGATTTTCCTATATTAGAGTATATAGTCATGTAGTACTTGTGTATTATTTTAGATATAGAATTGAATATGGTATAGTCTATTGGCCTATGGCCTATGTTTGTGTTGTTTAGCTAGTGAGTCTAGTTTAGACTTGTTTAGTCTTATTAGACCTAGAAGGACTAGTTAGCCTAGTATAGACTAGATTTGACCTAGATTAGACTTGGTTGACTTAGTTTGACTTCTAGGGTTGACCAGAGTTGACCAAGAGTTGACTTTGGTCTAGATTGACCTAGTTTCATGTAGAATGTATTAATTTGTATTGTATTATCATTCTGGACTTGTTGTGATTCGTACTGTTCTAAATAGGAGCCAGACACCACTCCTCGGACAGTACTTTCATCTCGGACTTTCAGATAGCAGGCGAGTACATTTCTGATCTTTTCATACATGTCTGGATATATTCATGCTCTAGATTACTCTACATGATGCTGACACGTATCTTCACGGATTAGTACTATATGGATCCCTTCCTGAGATGTTATCCCTCTACGGGTGCATCGGGTATTTCATGTTCATGTACTTTATCATGTGCATCAGGTACTCCTTGTACTCGTACTAGTTCATGTTTTTACATGTTCTCATGTACTTTCACGTGCCTCATGTACTACTCATTACATGAGTTCACGTATCTTAGTTGTATTCATGTGCTTATAACGTAACTTGAATGGATCCTTGTGTACTGATTGGGGCGGGGTGAGTAGAATTGGTTATGTGAACACTATCCCAAGTAGCTGTATAAATGTGCCTCCTTATTTGTATTCATGTGCCCCTAAGCCGTTTACATAACCATATTGTACTCTAAATCACGTAGTCACTTACAGTCTTTACTATCATGTATCTATTTCCAGTTACAAAATATCTCCTGTTTTACTTGTACTTTCATTCAGCACTTCTTGTATTTTACTCTATTGCAATGATTTATACTCCTAACCTGATATGAACTGTTGAGAGATATATGCTCGTTCCTGTCCTGACTGGACCTGTTAAAATATTACAGAGGACGAGGCTGAGGCGTTCTGCCCTACTTACTACGGTGCCACACTAGATGAGTGCCCAGATTTGGACCAGCAGCAGGATCCATTAGCTGTAGACGACACTCCATTAGTTTAGGATTGTCTTACTTTTTGGGATTATTGTACTAGACTTTGAGATATTCTGAGATGTATTTATTTTTAGACACTTAGAACTCTGGATTGTATCTCTGTGATTCTCTGTTCTAGATATTGTTATCTTTCATTATCTATCTATCTTACCTGTTCTACCTTAGCTGTGGTTGAGTTATATTTCTGTTATGTCACCCCCATTCGGGGAGTATAACTGTTATTACCTTCAATTGTTAGTTGTTGTGACCTAGGACAGCGTTCTACCGCCGACACTGCGGCGTAGGCTGGACGTACCCACGTCTCGTGCCCTTACTCTAGGGTGCAGGTCGTGACACATTTTTAGTGGTGGCCCATGCAGGTCTAGGATATAAGTGTAGTGGTATTCGAACTAGAATATCGCTGCAGCCTGCAGTAGAAATTAGCATATTTTTTTTGAAGGTACTCAATCATACTAGGAAAACTCCTTATCAGATTCTGTATATCTATTTTACTGCTTATTGTCTTCCTTAGAATTTTAAACTGTCCTCCTTTGATTATTTCGACTCATTTTCAGTAATTGCTTCTTGTTTGATCTGTGTCTCCAGGATGGTTGAGACGCGATCGTATCGTCCCGTGATGGGAGAGGCTGGAGAGGGGTATGCCACCTCTCGTGTCCAGCAGCCAGCTCCCCGTGCCACAGGGCCAGTGCAGCCCTTAGGAGTGGGAGTTTCTGCCACTTTTGGAGGAGCACCTCCGGCAGTCAGGAGGCCAGTTGTGATTCCAGAGATCCTTCCCACGTAGCAGCCTCCGCCTGCGGGGTTGGTAGATGCTGCCCATCTCTTCTCCTTCGTGGAGAGGATTCTTGAGTCGCACCATCAGCAGCAGACAAGACAGACTGCAGATTTCAGGTAGGGGATCGACGAGGCACACTAGCTGGTCCGTACCATAGTCGAGATAATTACAGCCTAGGGGACTCAGCAGCAGCCCCGTCGGAGGGAGAAGGACATTCAGGACTTCCAGAAGATGCATCCTCGGGAGTTCTTCGGCACAGAGGGCATCCACGTTGCAGACGATTGGATAGAGCATATTGAGGAGATCTTCCGCCTAGCAAAGATACCAGCTCGACTCCAGATCGAGGCGGCGGGCAGCCAGATGCAGGATTTGGCCCGAGCATGGTATCAGGCAGATCCCAGGGTAGGAGTTGAAGGCCAGACTTGGGCCCAGTTCAAGGAGTTGTTTAAGGAGCAGTTCTTTCCTGGTTTTGCCTTGGGAGGTATCGAGGCACAGTTCGAGGCTCTGGTTCAGGGAAACCAGACAGTAGCTGAGTATGCCGGGGAGTTCTGCAGATTGGCCCGGTTCATTGATGACTTGACTGAGAAGACGAAGGCGAGGAAGTTTCGCCGAGGTCTGATTAGAGAGATTCGGTCGCTGACTAAGAGCGACCGGAATGCCACTTTTGCTGAGATATTTTCTGGGGCCATAGCAGCGGAGGACGACCTAGGGCTGAAACTGAAGAGGGGTCGTGACTTCCAGAGTGGCAGAAGCAGTCAGGGGCAGGCCAAGAGGCCTCACTTCCAGCAGCAGCAGCAGCAGAGGCCAGTGCAACAGTATCAGTAGCAGCATCAGCAGCAGAGGCCAGTGCAGCAGCACCAGCAGCAGAGAGGGCAGCAGGCACCTCGTCCGGTAGTCATTTGTGCCTTCTACAAGAAGCCAGGGCACATGATCCATGAGTGCAGGAAGAAGCTAGGAAAGTGCCTACTTTGTGGTGCTGGAGATCACCAGTTGAGGGACTGCCCAGGGGCTTTTGGGCGAGGACAGCAGGGAGGTGGAGCCAAGGCTCCAACAGGCCAGCAGAGGAGACCAGCCCTGCAGATCCAGCAGCAGAGGTTTCGGCAGCACCAGCAGCAGGCACGAGGTGGACAGCAGGGGCGAGCTTTCGCCATGGCAGCTGAGGATGCCGAGGCCATCAGAGAGCTGATAGCAGGTTCGGTTCTCCTAGATTCCCTTCCAGCATTTGCACTCTTTGATTCCGGGGCTTCCTACAACTTTGTGTCAGTATCGTATGCTATTAGACACAGTTTGATTTCTGAACCATTGCCTAGGACCTGCAAGATCACGACCGGGGGTGGGGTCATCCTCGTGAGTGATGTTTGCAGAGAGCGGAGTGTCATTTTGGGAGGCCGAGATTTGGGGGTGAGTCTACTAGTCATGCCATTACCGAACTACGACATTGTATTAGGTATGGACTGGCTGAGTAGACATCACGCCCGCATTGATTACCGTGGGGGTAAAGTTTTGTTCGGGGCTCCAGGAGAGCCAGTATTTGAGTACACCCGACGGCAGGCAGAGCAGGACGGCGGAGTCTTCTGTGGAGCATCAGTCGAGGAGCAGGTGGCTCCGCATCCCTTGATCGCAGAGTTTATGGACGTGTTTCCAGAGGAGTTGCCATGGCTTCCACCAGACAGAGATGTAGAGTTCTCGATAGACTTGGTTCTCGGCGCGGAACCGATCTCCCAGCATGTCTATCGAGTGAACAACAGCGAGTTAGAGGAGCTGAAGAAGCAGGTGGATGAGCTGCAGGACAAGGGCTTCATTCGCTCGAGTTCTTCACCTTGGGGTGCACCGGTACTTTTCATACCCAAGAAGGATGGGTCGGTACGTATGTGTATCGACTACAGGGCACTTAACAACCTGACAATCAAGAACAGATACCCACTGCCGCAGATCGATGATCTGTTTGATCAGTTGAGCGGAGCTCGGGTGTTTTCTAAGATTGATTTGAGGTCGGGTTATCACCAGGTGAAGGTGAAGAAGGAGGATATCCCCAAGACCGCTTTCAGGACGCGGTACGGGCAGTTTGAGTTTTTGGTTATACCGTTTGGGCTAACCAATGCACCAGCAGTGTTTATGAATCTAATGAATAAGGTGTTCCAACAGTACTTAGACAAGTTCGTGGTGGTGTTCATTGACGATATCTTGATATATTCTAAGACAGAGGAGGAACACGAGGAGCATCTGCGGATAGTGCTAGAGACTCTCAGGCGGGAGCAGCTTTATGGGAAACTCTCCAAGTGTGAGTTTTTCTTGGACCGGGTGGACTTCTTGGGGCATGTGGTGACTGGAGATGGTATCTCAGTTGACCCCAAGAAGATTGTAGCAGTTGAGGCTTGGACAGCGCCAACTTCAGTGGCAGAGATCAGGAGTTTCCTGGGGTTGGGAGGATATTACCGGAGGTTCGTACATGATTTCTCCCGGGTTGCAGAGCCGTTGACACGATTGACCAAGAAGGATCGATACTGAGTTTGTTTGGTCAGAGGAGTGTCAGACAGCTTTTGATGAGTTGAAGAAGCGGCTTACGACAGCTCCGATTCTGACATTGCCTTCAGGATCAGGTGGATTCACTATTTATAGTGATGCTTCAGGGAAGGGGCTGGGTTGTGTCTTGCAGCAGCATGGGAAGGTGATTGCCTATGCTTCCAGGCAATTACGTCCCCATGAGAAGAACTACCCTACCCATGACCTGGAGCTGGCGGCGGTGATTTTTGCTTTGAAGTTATGGAAGCACGATCTGTACGGCGAGAGGGTGAAGATTTTTACAGATCACAAGAGCTTGAAGTATGTGTTTACACAGAAGGAGCTCAACATGAGGCAGCGCAGGTGGCTTGAGTTGATGAAGGACTTTGACATCGCACTTCAGTATCACCCGGGAAAGGCCAACGTGGTTGCCGATGCCTTGAGTAGGTATCCGACAGCCATGTGTTTGACTATGGATCGGCACCTGCTTGTGGATTTGGAGAGCCTTGGGATTGAGGTGATTGTGCCCGGAGTACAGATGCAGTTATGGGGCCTTCAGATACAGTCGGACTTGATGGACAGGATCAAGGCGACACAGTTTGATGATGTGGCTCTGCGGTGTATCCGAGAGCAGATCAGTATGGAAGTGGAGGATGCTGAGTTCTCACTTGCAGAGGATGGTGCCCTGAGGCACGGTTCCCGGTTATGTGTGCCTAGCGGGGAGCTCAGAGAGCAGATTATGCAGGAGGCTCACAGATCGCAGTACTCTATACATCCTGGTGCCAACAAGATGTACAGGAATCTGCGAGAGCATGTCTGGTGGTACAGGATGAAGAGGGAGGTGTCCAACTTCGTAGCTAGATGCTTGATCGGTCAGCAGGTCAAAGTAGAGAGGCAGAGGCCCGGGGGATTGTTGCAGCCGTTGCCCATTCTAGAGTGGAAATGGGAACATATTACCATGGATTTTGTATCGGGGTTGCCGCGTACACCAGGGGGAAAAGACGCGATTTGGGTCATCGTTCACAGGTTGACCAAATCGGCCCACTTCTTGCCATTCAAGGTGGGTACGTCTACAGAGAGGCTGGCGGAGTTGTATATGAGGCAGATAGTCAGGATTCACGGAGTTCCCGTCAGCATAGTCTCAGATTGGGATAGTCGCTTTACTTCCCATTTCTGGAGGAGTCTGCAGACTAGCTTGGGCACTCAGCTCAAGTTCAGTACTGCGTACCACCCCCAGATGGACGGACAGTCAGAGAGGACTATTCAGACCCTTGAGGATATGTTGCGAACGTGCGTCCTAGATTTTGGAGGTTCCTGGGAGGATCACCTGTATTTGGTAGAGTTTGCTTATAACAACAGTTATCAGGCCAGCATTGAGATGTCACCGTTTGAGGCTCTGTACGGGCGTAGGTGTCGTACACCCTTATCTTGGAATGATGTTGGAGAGCAAACTTTACTGGGACCGGAGATGGTTGTTGACGCAGCCGAGAAGGTGAAGCTCATCAGGGACAGACTTCGCGTGGCGTAGGACAGACATCGGTACTGGGCCGATAGCCACCGGAGGCCGCTGGAGTTTGAGGTACAGTTTTAGAGATAGGATTAGAAGTAGGTTGTATTTTGTTTTGTTGATTGATCATGTTTGATTTTTAGTAACTTGAGACCTTGCTTGTGATTAGGTTGGAGACATGGTTTTTCTGCGGATATCTCCGACTCGTGGTACGATACGTTTTGGTGGAGGTAGGAAGCTTAGCCCGCGCTTCATCGGCCCTTTCGTTATCAGCGGGAGAGTCGGTGACGTGGCATACAGGCTAGACTTGCCACCTGCACTAGTGGGCGTCCACAATGTATTTCACGTATCACACTGAGACGGTACGTGGCTGACCCTAGCCATGTACTCGATCACTCGGAGATAGAGGTTGGACCTACTCTCAGTTATCCAGAGCAGCCTGTGGAGATTCTGGATCGCCGAGAGAAGGTATTAAGGAACCAGGTGATACCCTTGGTACGCGTCGCATGGAGGCATCATTCTCCAGAAGAGTCTACCTGGGAGCGGGAGGATGAGATGCGCGAGCGGTACCCCTATCTTTTTGGACCTTGAGGTATACTTTTCTATCCTTCTTAGCAGTTAGTTTTGCCTTTAAATTTCGAGGACAAAATTATTTTAAGGGGGGTAGATTTGTCACTGCCACTTTTCTAGCTTGAGGGTATTTTGGTCATTTTCAAAAATTTTAGAATTTAATTTGAATTATTATTATTATTATATTTAATTAATGTGATTTTTGAGTGATTTTTAGAATAATTGGTTTTGGTGTTTTAGAGACTTTGACTTAGTTGACCTTGTAGACTAACCTAGTGGCTAACCTAGGTCTTGACTAAGAGATTAGGATTTGAGAACCTAGGTTGACTTAAGTTCATGAGGATGAACTCATTGGGATTAATTTGGTGAAATTAGGAGCTAGTTTGATATAGAAATGGCTTGTGAAGTCACAAGTCATTTTATGACTAATAGGCTTAATGGCCCATAGCCCACACCCATTGAACCAAGCCCTAACCCTAGGATTTCTGAATAGCCTCTTTGGTCATCCCCTCCCCTATTTATATGCTCTTAAAACTAGGGTTGCCTCTTTAGGAAACTTGCCATTTGGAAGAGGTGAGTCCCCAACTTTGTAAATCCTTAGAAAATCCATTTCTTCTCCAAATTCCTTCAAATAAATTGCAATAGGACCTAAATCCTGTGTTCTTGCTGTTGGTAACAAGTTTTGACAGGGAGGAATCAATTTGGAGAGCTTTGGGTGGTTTGAGGAATCATTCCTTTGAGTCTTTTTGGGAGCTTGTGCACATAGAGGTATAATCCTATCTATTGCTCCTAAAATCTGTTAAAAATCATTTTAGGGAAGCCCTAGCCCTCACCTAACAGTAGGATAGGCTAACCCTAGGTTTTGGACCCATTTCGTGTCCGTATCGGACACGTATCAGGGAGTAGTCTAGGTGTTCGACGAAATGTCTCAAAGGACATTCCAGTCGAGATTTTGGGTTCTATTTGAACAAAAAATTAGCCCTAGGTGTCGTCTAAGGATTCCCAGTGTCGTATGGTGTTTTGTGTGTCATGTCGAGTCGTGGGGGATACGGGAACACGCGGTCGTGCGCGCGGGCACAGTGCGTGCCCTGCTACTCGGGGGCTACTGCGCGCTTAATACTCCACCTCGACACGTGATTTTCGACACGGTGATAGGAGCAGTGACTGACACGAGGCTCGCAAAGTTTCACGAGTCCTCGTGTCGTATCGGACACGATATTCCGTGTGCACGGGGAAAATACTGGTGCGTGCGTGGGCTGTGTGTATGTTCTGATGTTTAAGTCGATTTTAAATGTTTTAAATTATGTTTTAATGTTTAATTAGATCCTAAATGTGATGTTTAAACCCCTGTTACATTTTGTTACATATTAGTTTTAGGTTTAATGTTGTTTTTCGATTCGAACATGAGTTTGGGGGGGGGGGGGTTAATTCTGATACTCACTGATACAGTGGGATTCCAGGGTTCAAAACCATTTAATTCTATTTTGTGTTGTGTTTCCCAATTTATTTTTGATTCCCACATGTCACATATCATATTAGCTAGGTAATTGGCATGCAAGTTAGGCTTTGGGGTGTGTGGAATGGAATTTAGTATCCAAGTTGGATGAACTGTTAACTTAGATTTCAAAACCTGAGATGTTGATTTCCAATTCATTTATTTACTGTTACATTCCTATTAAACTGAGATTTGTGGGTTCTTCCTGTAAAAAAAACCTGGGAAGGGTTTTGGTGTTCCCAGTTTTCAAAACCTGGGATTCAAAATCCTGAGAATGCATTTTTTACTTTGGACTGTTTGGGGTTAGTCGAACCTGGGATGCAAATTTAGTTAGCTTTCATTGTTTCCAGGATGCATGGTTACCTACTGGATTTCCTATTCCTATTGTACTTCTCTGTCATATTTCCCTTCACTAATTCTTGTTTTGCCATTTCACTGCTTCCCTTTTATTTGTTCAAATGTTGTTAACTGTTAAAACCTGGGTTTGGTTTGTGTTCAATTCTTGAAAACCTAAAACTGACTGTCTAAAACCTGAGTTTAAATATGGAGGAAACTGTTAGCTGCTTTTGGGTTATCTGTGAACTTATTTTGGGAAGATTGTGTACTAAAATATGTGAATGCAAAATCTGAGTTTTTGAACTGTTGGTTTATTTCCTCCTCTTTTTTTGTGATCATTAAAAATCTGAAATGTTTAATGTATTAAGAAAACTGAGATTGATTTATGTTCACTGTAAAATCTGAGCTTTTATTTGGAATGTTAACTATGTATTGGTTGTGGACTGTTTTGATCCCTCACCCATCACTCACTGTTTTTAACTGTTATGGCATGTATCCTATCACAAACCCTCTACCTAGCATACACACATGTCCCCTACACTCACATCACTTCATGCTCACTGTTTTGCACACAAGCCTAACACTCTAATACACACACACACATACACTAGTATGTTGTTCCCTCTCATTTCATATGTATATGTATTTAGATTTTGAGTTTGTTATATATATAGGATTCCTATATATGAATGTGCATATATATTAGATATATATATAGTGTATGTGATACCATGAGATAGTGTATTGTATATATTTATAAGTGTTGTCTTATAGGTTGATGGTATTCACTTGTAGCTATAGGTTTATTTCTTTCTAAGTTATTTGTATATCACCAATATGTGTTTTCCTTTTTGCATTGTCTAACTAGTTAATGTGTGATTTTCCTATATTAGAGTATATAGTCATGTAGTACTTGTGTATTATTTTAGATATAGAATTGAATATGGTATAGTCTATTGGCCTATGGCCTATGGCCTATGGTTGTGTTGTTTAGCTAGTGAGTCTAGTTTAGACTTGTTTAGTCTTATTAGACCTAGAAGGACTAGTTAGCCTAGTATAGACTAGATTTGACCTAGATTATACTTGGTTGACCTAGTTTGACTTCTAGGGTTGACCAGAGTTGACCAAGAGTTGACTTTGGTCTAGATTGACCTAGTTTCATGTAGAATGCATTAATTTGCATTGTATTATCATTCTGTACTTGTTGTGACTCGTACTGTTCTAAATAGTTGCCAGACACCACTCCTCGGACAGTACTTTCATCTCGGACTTTCAGATAGCAGGCGAGTACATTCTCTGATCTTTTTATACCTGTCTGGATATATTCATGCTCTAGATTACTCTACATGATGCTGACACGTATCTTCACGGATTAGTACTATATGGATCCCTTCCTGAGATGTTATCCCTCTACGGGTGCATCGGATATTTCATGTTCATGTACTTTATCATGTGCATCAGGTACTCCTTGTACTCGTACTAGTTCATGTTTTTACATGTTCTCATGTGCTTTCACGTGCCTCATGTACTACTCATTACATGAGTTCACGTATCTTAGTTGTATTCATGTGCTTATAACGTAACTTGAATGGATCCTTGTGTACTGATTGGGGCGGGGTGAGTAGAATTGGTTATGTGAACACTATCCCAAGTAGCTGTATAAATGTGCCTCCTCATTTGTATTCATGTTCTCCTAAGCCGTTTACATAACCATATTGTACTCTAAATCACGTAGTCACTTACAGTCTTTACTATCATGTATCTATTTCCAGTTACAAAATATCTCCTGTTTTACTTGAACTTCCATTCAGCACTTCCTGTATTTTACTCTATTGCAATAATTTATACTCCTTACCTGATATGAACTGTTGAGAGATATGTGCTCGTTCCTGTCCTGACTGGACCTGTTGAAATATTACAGAGGACGAGGCTGAGGCGTTCTGCCCTACTTACTACGGTGCCACACTAGATGAGTGCCCAGATTTGGACCAGCAGCAGGATCCATTAGCTGTAGACGACACTCCATTAGTTTAGGATTGTCTTACATTTTGGGATTATTGTACTAGACTTTGAGATATTCTGAGATGTATTTATTTTTAGACACTTAGAACTCTGGATTGTATCTCTGTGATTCTCTGTTCTAGATAATGTTATCTTTCATTATCTATCTATCTTACCTGTTCTACCTTAGCTGTGGTTGAGTTATATTTCTGTTATGTCACCCCCATTCGGGGAGTATAACTGTTATTACCTTCAATTGTTAGTTGTTGTGACCTAGGACAGCGTTCTACCGTCGACACTGCGGCGTAGGGTGGACGTACCCACGTCTCGTGCCCTTACTCTAGGGTGCGGGTCGTGACACAAATAAATTTCTTGTATGTTTCATCTTTAGTATTATTTTTACTCCTGGCTGAAATTTCTAATTGTTTGTTCAAATTAGTGAGCTGTTTCGCAGGATATTCCTTTTATATATTGATGGCAATGGACTGAATTAGATATGTCAATATGTAATTTGTCCATGCAATTATAAATAATCAAGTAGTTTGCTTACAATTTAGCTGTATCCTTACAATTTCATGAGTGTGTTAATATCTACTTTTGTTTGCAAAAACAAAAGTATGAACTTTATTTCAACAAACTTTGTAAAGAGATTACAAGAATTCTGGGAAAGTACAACTATAGGAATCCAATCTAGAAGACGATTGCTTTATCCCTTGGACGATGTGAATTTTGAAGACGATAGCCTCTGAATTTGAAGGCAAAAGCCTCGGAAGAATACAGCAGCACTTGGGCAAGAACTCCTAAACTCTCTGATATTTCTGAACTTTTATGTCTGATCCCCTGGAATGAAGACTTGATACTCTATTTATAGAGTTCTAGAAATAACTAACTTTTAGTTATTCTGAATGGCGCAAGTTGGATTGCGCATGCACTGGATGGCGCAGCATTAGACTGCGCAGGCAGTTGTCTGATCGTGGGCCAACTGTCTTGGACACATGGCATCATTTGATTGAAATGCGCATGATCGTGCACAGACGGTTGCCATGTAGTGAGCAATTGATGGCATGAATGCCACGTGTACATTTGTCAGTTGTCATGATAAAGTGTGCCACATGAATTGCGCTGACTTTGGATTGCGCTGGGCTGGATTGCGCTGGGCTGGATTGTGCTGCAAACAGATTGTGCTGCAAACAGATTGTGCTGCATGTACAGCTGTCCTCGAGCGCTGTACGGCACAACAAACGAACAGTCTTCTCGTTCTTGGTGCTGTCAGTTGTCAGAAGATTTGATTGTCTCTGGTAATGATGACATGGCTACGTCAGCTTGCGCACTTGAAAGTGTGCGCAGTCCACTCTGCGCCATCTGGATGATGCGCCATCTGACTTCTGCGCAATTCATTTGAAAGATGTATTTCTTGATTTTCATGACTTTGTTGATGGGTGCAACTTGATTTTTTAGGACCTACAAGACCCCCTTCAAAGTTTTCGAAAGTTGAATTTATTCAAAATTTTGAAATACTTTGAATTTTGAATTTTTAATCAAGTTGCGCACGTGATGATGCTGTCTGCGCAATCAGAGGGATTACCCCTATTTATTCGACGCAATCTGAGGCGGTCGTTGCTCTTTGAAAAACTATAAATAGTTCCCTTTATTCTTCGTATTATTCTTTACTTGTGTTCATTGTACTTGAGAGAGAGAAATCCCCGAGCCTACTCCGACTTCACTCTTTCTTCTCCGTCGATCTCATGGCTCCCAAGCGCTCCTCTGCCGTCGCCAAGGGCAAGGCCCCTGCCGAGTCTTCGGCTCGGGTTGCGCCATGCCCTTCCCGACACGAAGCTGTGCACCCTGCTTTGCGAGGTAGACAACCCGATCGAAAATCCTTTTTAGGGTTTTTCGACTTTACGGAATCTTAAAATCCATCTCTTTTTAGAGATATGATCATACTGCGCCACCCTGTTTAGGGTTTTGGTTGCACGAACCCATTATTCTTTATTTTTATGAAGAATATCTTCTCGCACAATCGGTTGAATTGCGCTGTCAAAAGTCAGCGCAATCGGCTGGTTTGCGCAAGATTGTCAGCGCAATCTGATGCTTGCACAAGCTTTATCAGCACAATCTGATGCTTGCGTAATCTGATGTTTGTGCTATCTGAGGTTTGTGCAATCTGATGTTTGTGCAATCTAATGTTTGTGCAATCTGATGACATTCTTTGACTTGACTTGTACTAAATCGTGATTTTTCTGTTTGATACAGTTGATACCAGAGAGGACCCGAATTATAAAATCTTCACAGGAACTTTAGCTGAGCCAGAATACAAAGAAAACTTATCCCATGTACTCTTCCCACAGTATGCCATTCTATCATCTTGCCAAGCTATTCTGATAACTCAGGATAATGAAACTTTGCTAAGTCTGATAAATGGACAGCCTTTGCAATCTGCTGACGCTGTCACCCATAAGAAGCCTATGTTCCTCTTCGGCGACGCTATTGATAAAAGTTCTCAACCAAGACCCCGAGTTGAGTCGAGAACTTTCCAAAGGAAGGAAAAATTGACCAGTTACAAGACATAGCTAGATGCCTTCCTCTAGCAAGATATGCCCATGCAAGCCTTCCTAGGAGGATGGACTGGGACATTACTCCCCTTCAACATGTACGGACAGGAAAAATCTGTGTCAAGAAAGGTCCGAACAATAGGGACATGTTCTATAGTTCTTTCGAACGACACAGCACTTTACTAAGGGGGTTGAAGCCAGGTTGTATTCCCCCTGAGAACTCGTCTTTGTTGCTGCCGGTAAGAACACCGATTTTTGCCAACGAGTATGCCAAAGCGGAGGGTAGATATTCGGATCAAGACATCCGGCTGACCGATTTGGTAAACCCGAAAAACAGGAGATGGAGCAGTATAGCCAACTGGGCATTGGCTCAATTTGAAGATCAGCTTAAAGAGATCGATCTTTATAATGCGGTATATGCTACCGTATATGGCTTCCACCCAAATCCTCATCTGTTTCTAGCCCTGACAGAGAGGTATAACTACAGGACAGGGACCTTCATGACGCCCTGCGGGAAGATGGGACTGGCACTCCATGAGATGAAGTATATCTCATGCCTACCAAATGGAGACTCACCTTATGAAGAGTATGTTCCGACCAACGACGAGTTAGAGAGACTGCGTCGGGAAAATCCAGAAATGGTAGCAGTTTTTGATGAACTACTGTGCCATTATAATATATGCTCCCTGTATTACCAGAGCGGATCTTCCAGCACATGTTATTCCTCTAAATGGTTACCTTATCTTTTTCTTAACCATATCGTTGAGAAAAAGACCAAAGAACATGACTCCTGCAACCCATCTTTCTTTCAACCTCTCAGCAACAGTGAAGTGATAAGGCTGATGGAAGAGAATAAGAGGATGGATATCAAAGTTACTGATGAATACCAATATCCTTCGCTCAAGCCCGAGGATTTTGTTGAAAGCTTTATAAGAATGGGCTACAGGTCCATGTCTAAAGAAGCTCAACTGGCAGGATTTTTAACCTACTGGCTCCGCCGATTTGTTGTACCTGGGAAAAGCGACATGGACCGCTTCCACCGCGGCGTTCTCTTCGCTGCCGTCCGGTTAGTCTTTGGCTACCGGATGGATTTGTTATCAGCGATGACCTATCTGTTCGAGTGGTTGCTTCTGCATCATCCATCTCTGATGAACCCCGACATGGGGGCAGTTAGCGGCAGCTTTCTGCGTAGATTCTCCCGAAGCAAGTGGGTGTACGTCAGTCTGAAGGACTGTAGACGTGCCCTCAACCTTGGCAAGGGATGGAACTTTTACAGCTTTGCTCCTCCGGCTGGTTACGAGTTCATGGCGACAAATATGGTTGATCTGGGGAGGCAGCCACTGGGCCGAGCAGCTTTTGACTGGCTGAAGGCGATTAGACCGTCACATCTGGTATACAGATTTGAAGAGGAATGCTTCCTTGAACCATATCTGCCGAGCCGCTTCGCTCGTCAATTTGGTTATGACCAATTCCATGTGGGCAATGCCATAACTTGCCTGCAAGGAACGGGGTACCTAATTGATGGTGAGAGAGCATGGGCCTGTTTTCCATAAATAAATTCCTTTAATTATTGTGTATCTGGGAAAATTACAACTGTGGGAATCTGATCTAGAAGACGATCACTTTATCCCTTGGACTATGCGAAGAAGAAAAGCTCTCAAAATTTTGACAGTAGATAACTATGTATCCGTCTAATGAAAAAAAAGAACTCTATTTATAGAGCCAAAAATAATAACTGAAAAGATAACTGTCTTCACAGCCTGTGCTTAGTTGAAAATCACGCAGGATTTAACATACGCAAGGTTGTGAGCAGTTACTGGACGTGGCCTGTAACTGTTGGACACATGGCAATCATGCATGAGTCGTGTGCAAGTTACAGGACACGCAGGCGAGAGATCAGTGGCATGGCTGCCACGTACTCTAATTTGATGAAATCCACGCAGACTTGTTGAAGACGAAATCCACGCAGACTCGGGGTAGAAAGCTTCAAAATCTACGCAAACTTGGGGCAAGAAGCTTCAGAATCCATGCAGACTTGGTGAAGACGAAATCCACGCAGACTGGGGATAGAAAGCTTCAAAATCTACGCAAACTTGGGGCAAGAAGCTTCAGAATCCATGCAGACTTGGTGAAGACGAAATCCACGCAGACTCGGGGTAGAAAGCTTCAAAATTCACGCAAACTTGGGACAAGAAGCTTCAGAATCTATGCAGACTTTGATGAAGAAAACTTCAGAATCTACGCAGACTTGAGGAAGAAAACTTCAGAATACACGCAGATTTGGGATAGAACTGCCAGCTGTCTTGATTCAGCATGCCTCAACTGACACAAAATCTCTGGTAGTGATTACTTTTGTCAGTCATATTAAATGACAAGAAGCTCTTTTGGTACGCCAACTTGACGAAGGTTGAGTCTTGCTGAAGAAGATTTTGAAAATCACGCAATAGACGGCTGTGATCTCTCGAATTCTGTGCATACGTGGCATACGAAGAGACATTCTTCGACTGTTGTGCTGTCAGTCATAATGACTCTCTGACAAATGATGAGCTGTATCCCCAGCGTGATTTATAAATATTGTCTGGATCAACTGAGCGTGACTTTTGACTCTGTCCTGATCAACTCAGCGTGACTGTCATTTTTAAAGGTCTACAAAACCCCCTTCAAAGTTTTCGAAAAATGATAAATTATTTCGAAATACTTTGAAATAGAGATGATAAAATAGAATCAGTCATGCTGATATGACTTCAAATTTTTCAGAAGTCGGAAAGACTTCGAAGTTCTTTAAATGTCATGATGACTCTTCATTTTTCGAGACTGATTGCATCCAATTTATGGTGGAATATCAACCGCCGGCGAACTCTGTTATATAAGCAGGGAGAAGATTCATTTTTAATCTTCATCTTACGTCAACATGACACCAAAGGAGAAAGCTGATGAAGAAGCACGCAAGTTGGGCTTTTGTTCCCATGGTGACCCCACTTTTGGGGGTGAAGAGCCAGAGCCCCTTATCTTCGAACTCAAAAATGATCCCTTGCAACTAGCCAAGAATTTCTTGAGCTATTTTGGCTTAGATGGCTCGTTCTATTCTGATGGGCGCAGCCTCATAGAGCAGCGTGAAATATTGAAGACTCTGTTACACCGTATGGGGGTCAAAAGCGTAGAAGAACTAGGCATTAAGCTCAGTCGCTCTGGAAAATAGAGCGTGTCTTTTGTGCTTTTGTTGCACTCTTTTTGTTTTGTCTTTTGTAAGGCCATCAGTGCCTGTCTTGAAGAATGTAGTACAACTTCTGTGTTTAATCTGCGTGCATTAAAGAAGAATATTAATTAGCACTCTTTGACTGTTTCCAATGTTGCGTTGTCTTCCAAAGCACACGTGTCATTCATTCCACGGTTTATGAGCGCTATTTACGCGGATCTTTTCTAAGAATAGACTTGTACTTTGTCCTTTAAATAGATAGAAGAGTTTCGCAGATACTCATCTCCCATTCCTCTTTTTCTTGAGAACGAAATTTTTGAGAGATTTTATTCTCAAACAGGAAAGCAATGCCTTCTAATGTTCGATTTCTGCATACTGTATCAAACATGAGTTTGCCAATCCTTAGCACCAAACTTGAAGGTAAGTCCAGTATAGTATGCGTACTATTTTTGCTGTTGAAGATAGGCTTTCTATTTCTGATTGAACAATGCACGCTTGACCAGCCAGTGTGTGTCAAATGACATTTCTGTTGATTAATTCTCTTTTTCCTTGCTATTTTCTGCAGAAGCTCGGCTAAAGATTTTCTTCAGAACTGGCATTGGTGATGTGGATGCTGTAGAGAATATCCTGCTGACACCTACATCAGGGAGCTCATACGCCTTTGACGCGTACATCAGACAACTCAGAACTCTTCGTGGGATAGAAGGGTCTTCCTCAGATGGTAGGAAGAGCCTTTATACACGAGAGTTGGATGGTGGAGTCAACTCTACCCCGAGAAATCGGGTAGTAGAGTTCCTTTTATGGCAGAACCAGGAATTGTATCCCAAGGTTTGGATACATTCCTGTCTCCTCTGAAAGGCCGCTCCCAATCCACCAATTGTATTGGCAGCACCACGACTTCGGGCTGCCATACTCTGTGGTTCTCCTCTCGTCTGAGAGAGAAGACCAGAGTTTGATTCCTGCTGATCTGGTCGTGACTGGGACCCAGACAGTCAGGAATTGCCACCAACAACGAACCTGACGGAGAAGGTCCGACGGAGAAGATCCAAAGAAGAAGATAGATCTCTATTAGGTTATTGTTGTGGTGTAGAATGAAAATCCAAGATTTGTAATATATTTCCATTATAATTTATAAGAAAGTCTAAGAAAATGTAATAGACTTTTTGTGGTGAAATGAGAATGGAAATGATAATCCTTCTATGCTCAAAGATTTGTATTTGTAGATGAATTATAGACATGATAGATAATGAAATCTTCTTTTCTGTTTTAGAGTATATGATATTATCAGAGGTATTATGGACGTGATAATATGTAGGAACTCAAAAGAAAATAGATTGATTTCTATACAGAGGTCAAAAATGACAAATGAGCAAGTAGATTCGGAATTGATTCAGAGGTTATGAAAACATGATCAATAATGAATCCCCACTTTAATAAATTGATAGAAGATCATGAACGGACGAATAAATGAACGGATGAATCGTCGGATGAGCGCAATTAATGGATGGATGAACCGTCGGATGAACGTGACGTTTCATTATTTGTAGAACTTCTGCCTATAAATATAGCAGAAATTTGACAAGAACGAACACTTCTTCTTTCGAACATAAAAATGTCGTCTGAAGAAGCATTCGAGAAAACTAGAATTGCCTCAAAAGTTCAGAAAGGCACTGAAGAACACCCTGCTGATCCAGTTCAATCGAAGAAGACGGAAGCAGGCGAAGGTTCGTCTGCACCCAAGCCACCAAGGAATATTCTGGATTTCCTGCTCGAACCGGGAAAGACTGAAGAAGAAGAAGCCATGAGGATGGCCGTTTGCAAGTTCCTCGTGGGTTCTAACAAAGAGGTTCTCGACTCTTTTGCTGATCACGTCTTCGAGAAGGACGGCAGTGGCCCACATCCAAATGTAGAAAAGGATGATAGTGATCTTCTTTAATATCATGTATCATCATTCATGATAAAAATAAAATAAAAATTTTATTTCTAAACATAAAACTGTCTGATGATTACAAGCATTTACATTTATACATAGTACTTTTTAAGGAATTTGCCATTAATAGGCATCAAAACTTTTCGACCATCCAATTCTGAGAGTTGATAAGCTCCATTTGAGAAAACTTTGCTCACAATATAGGGTCCTTCCCACTTTGCGTAAAATTTGCCCTTGCTCATATGAGTCATAGTCATAGGACGTCTGACAGTTAGAACAACTTTTCCTTTTTGATACGCCCGAATTCTGACTTTCTTATTAAAAGCTCTTAAAATTCTAGCTTGATAGAATTCAATATTCTGTTGAGCAGATAATCGCTTTTCATCCAGAGCTTCTAATTCTTGAAGTCAAAGACGATCATTATTTTCTACAGTGAGTTCATTAGCGATCTCTATCCTTAAAGAAGGAATTTGAATCTCTAATAGAAGAACAGCTTCGCAACCATACACCAGAGAGAAGGGTGTACATTTAGTAGCATTACGAACTGTAGTGCGATAAGCCCACAAACATTTACCGAGCTTCTCACTCCAATTACGTTTGTTAGTAGAGACAAACTTCTTTAGGAGTTTGATGATGGTCTTGTTGAAAGCTTCTGCTAATCCGTTAGCTGCTGGATTATATGCGGTAGAAGCCATATTGTTGATCCGGTGATCTTCACAGAATCGAGTAAACTTCTGACTGACGAACTGTGGTCCGTTATCATGAATAATGTGTCGAGGAACACCAAATCTATAGATGACGTGGTATTTAATAAAGTAAATGACATTGGACGTCTTAACTTCAGACAAAGGAATGGCTTCGGCCCATTTGGAGAAGTAATCGGTTATTACAAGAATAAATCGATGACCCTTGGATGACGGCGGATTGATCGAACCAATAATGTCCATGCCCCAAGCTTCGAAGGGCCATGATGCTGCCGTCGGATGTAGAAATTCTGAAGGTTGATGAATAAAATCCGCATGGCTTTGACAGGCTTTACACTTCTTTGCGTATTCGATGGCATCAAATACCATAGTGGGCCAATAATAACCCATACGTCGAATACGGTCTTGAAGTTTTGGTCTAGGCTGATGTGCACCACAAATTCCATCATGTGCTTCACGAATAATTTATTGAGCCTCGTCACCGGCAACACATCGGAGAAGTAAACCATCATAGGCTCGACGATATAAGGTCTTTGTTGTATGATTGTAATAGAATCTGAGTGATCGTCGTCTGATAGATGCTGCTTCATTCGGATCATCTGGAAGAATATCGTACAATACGAAATCTAAGAAAGGAAGTCTCCAATCTTTATCCGTATTCTGATTCTCGGCCGAGTTACTGAAGATGAATTCCATACTGGAATCAGAAGAAGATGACATCGATTTACGACTGAATCTAAATCCTCTTGTTGTATTGACATCATGAGATGTTGATTCTTCAATGTCAACTGGAAGTCCTAGGGTCAGATTGTTTTCGAGATGAAATAATTCTCGATTGCGAATAACAATTATTTGTTGACGTCTGATTGGAATAGCCAACACCGCCGCAAGATTGGCAAGAGCATCAGCTTCTGTGTTACATGCTCGTCTAACATGTTCAACGAAGAATTCTTCAAACGAAGAAGCCATAGATATAGCCGATCTATGATAAGGAACCAAATCTTGATTGCGAACTTCATAAGTACCCCTTATTTGATTGACAATGAGTTTAGAGTCTCCGTACGCCTCCAAATGTTGAATATTCAGATGTTTAGCGAGTTGAAGACCAATAAGCAATGCATTGTATTCAGCTACGTTGTTTGAACATGGTTGATCAAGAGAATAGGCTCTTTGGATAGCAAGACCTTCTGGCAATACAAGAACGATTCCAACTCCAGCGACAATATCACCATTAGGACCAATTCTTGAAGCTCCATCAAAGAATAGACGTCAAGTAAGATCTTCTTCAACAATTTGGTTTGAATCTAGGACTTCATCTGGAATTTCGTCATAGAGTTTTGAATCTTCTGGAATTGAATGAGCAGCCAAAAAATCAGCTAAAGCTTGTCCTTTGACTGACTTCTGAGAAATATAATGCATGTCATACTGTGCAAGAAGGATTCCCCAGTTAGCTAATCGAGAATTCAAAATACTGGGTTTCTTCATCATGATCCGTATAGGATTGATCCTGAAGATGACATGAATAGTCTGGCCAATGATATAATGTCGTGTCTTTTGAACAGCGAACATCAAGGCTAGACATTCTTTTTCGACTGGTGAATATCGAGGTTCAGCTCCAGTCATAGTACGACTTCATAAGTTTGTTGAATGGTCTGCAGCGTCCTGATAAATTAGAGATGAATCTCCTGATATAAGCGATCCTTCCTTGAAATCCTCGTAGCTCTTTTAAAGTGCGTGGAGGACGTATCTCTTGGATGGCTTTGATCTTCTCGGGATCCACGTGTATACCTTTAGAGGTAATGACGAAGCCGAGAAATTTACCACTAGAGACGCCTAAGAAGGACTTAGTAGGGTTCATCTTTAATTGATGCTTACGCATTAGATCAAATATAGTCTTCAAATCTTGGATATGATCCTCCTTTTGTCGACTTTTGACTGCAATATCATCAACATAGCATTCGACTGTTTTCCGTAAATGTTCACGGAATATAGTGCTCATAGCTCGTTGATAAGTTGCTCCTGCATTCTTGGGACCGAATGGCATAAATGTATAACAGTATGTACCGATCGGCGTTCTAAAAGAAGTGTGCTTCTCGTCATCTGGAAACATTTTAATCTGATTGTATCCAGAATACCCGTCCATGAATGACATCCGCTCAAATCCACAGGTATTATCAATCATGACATCAGTGATTGGTAGAGGGAATTCGTCTTTAGGGCATGCCGTATTGAGATCGCGGAAGTCTATGCATACTCTGATCTTGCCAGTCTTTTTAAGGACAGGAACTATGTTAGCTACCCAATCGGGATGTTGTTCCTCTCTAATAAACCCGGAGGTTATGAGTTTATTGACTTCAGCTTCAATTGCATCCATAATGTCTGGATGAAATCGTCGCTGTTGTTGTTTGACCGGTTTAACATTCGGCAAGATATTGAGCTTGTGAGTTGTAATTTGTGGATCAAGTCCTGGCATATCTTCATAACTCCAAGCGAAGACATCGATGTAGTCACGAATGAGTTTGATCATGTCTTGCTTGTCAGTTTCAGAAAGACTTTCACTGATGAATATTGGTTTGGGAGATCCCTCTTCACCAACATCTATTTGAACAAGTTTGTCTTCAGTCGGAGGTTCTTTTTGCTCGAAACGGAACTCCCATTGATTATCTAATCTTTGGGCCCATTGTTCCGATTCAGGTGAGATTTCAAACTCTTCTTCGTCTTCATCACTTTCTTCAGAATGGTCAATGGAAACCATGTTGGAAGACAGAATGTTGCAGTAGAAGTCCCCGATACTTGTATCGGAATCCCAAGAAGTGGTACTAGAAGAATCAGATCTCTTATCTTCGTCAGACTCGGGATCTTCATGGATAATATTGATAAAAGGAGTATGAGCTATATAGCCCAGTCTGCATTTCGTCCTTCCATATTTCAGAGGAGGAATACGAACAGGCATTTTTCTTCCCTTTCCACTATTGAGGCCAGTCCTGAAGTCATAGCCCATATTTTTGATGATGTCTTTAGATTGCTGACTATAACGACGTAGTTGTAATCTTCCAGTGTCATCATTTTTGTCTTCATCTTCTAAATCAGAAGGACTTTGGGGCCCTTTATAGAAGAATATTGGAATGTCTCCTGGCTTTCTGCTGGGAACTAGAAAGTATGAAGATTGTACAGGTTCTAGGGATACATCTGTATGAACAGTCTGTACAACCCCTATGGTTATTGTGTTCAAGTCATCTAACAAATGTAAATAACTATGAACATAATTACACACATCAGCATACTGCAAAGATGGAGACTTTTCATTAAATGTAAAAGCAGCAGTATTTATATTGGGAGAAGGCTGAGCCTTAGAGATTTCAGCCAAGTCAATGACTAAAGGGGAAGAAGAAGAACAAGAAGAAGCGTTGTTTCGATTAAGATCGATAACAAATGGCTCAGAGGAGGTGAGCTCCCTTGAAATTTGAGATGGAAGAATAATCCGCCCTCCAACTGGAATGATCAGAGTATCTTGAGTAGATGACTGAGATAGTGGAGAGATCCGTCCACTCACTGGAATGATTAAAGAACCTTCTCCAGAGAGTTTGGAAGATTGTTGTTGAGTAGTTCGACCTTTAACAGGGATTATTAAGGTCTCACTTTGTAAATCCTCTTTCTCCATGGCTTGTATGATCCTTGTATACTCTTTTTTGTACATCCGGGAATCATTGAAATAAGCTTCAACCCCATGGAAGGGATTTATATCAGCAACTTCTTTTTGTACTCTTCCATTGTTGTCAATGTATTTAAAATACTGATGAAGAGTAGAAGGCACCACATTATTTTCGTGAAGAAAGGGCCTCCCCAGAAGAAGATTATAGGATCCCACGATCTCAATCACATAGAAAGTGACTTTGGATCTGAAATCGCCTATCTGAAGCTTCAGATGAATCTTTCCCAAAGGCTCGCTTCGGCTTTGATTGAATCCCAGGATAGTAGTAACCGTCTTAGAGAGCTTGTGAAGAGGAATTTTTAGTTCATCCAACAGACTCTTTGGCATTATGCTTATAGCAGACCCTGGGTCAATGAGGATACGATCTATCTTCATTGTATCGATATAACCGGTGTAATAGAGAGGCCGATCATATCGATTATCCTCCAATAGCATGTCATCTTATGTAAAGGTGATATTTGAGATAATTTCCAATACACTGTTGCAATGTAAGCAAGTGGCAGGTTCTGCATCTGGCTTCTTCAATTGTGCAAGACAAGAGTCAGCTTGTAGAAGTGCTTCACTTAATGTCTCCCGAGTCTCTTTGGAAAGACGTAGAAGTTCAAAGAGGGACATTCTAGCTGGAGTATTAGCAAGCTGAGCTAAAATGTCGAAATTATAAGGCTTCTGAAGTCCAAGAGGAGAGGACTTCTTGATTGGCTTATCAAACTGAGCCTGTTGTTTGCCTTTCTCCAAAGCTGTAGGCTTGGGAGGAACAGGTTCAGTGGATGATTCTTCTTCAGGAGGAACATTAGAAGCATCTTTATCAGCCGGAGGGATATCAAGAGGATCCTCAGGATTTTTGGAATAATCCTTTAGATAAGGTTTCCCCGTTCGAGTAGCACTAACAAGTGCTTCTTCTTTCTCTTTTGGCTCTGTGTCAGGAATAGATCCAAGAGAAGTCATATGACATAATTTAATCTTTCCAGCCTTCTTGGACTTTCGAGAAGTAGTCTTTTGAGGAGAAGGCGATTCAAAATCTGCCACTAGATCAGAATAGATCCACATGATTTCTCCAGTTTCCAAAGTGATTGGCACTAATCCTTCAGACCGTAGAGGAAGAAGATTAACTATGTCAAGAGTTGCCTTGGGAATAGGAACGATCCTACTTTCAAGGAGTTGAGGAGGGAAATCTCCGAATTGCATAGAGACGACGTTGGAGGTGACGGTCTTCTCTTTTGGAGTAAGAGAGATAGCTCCAGATTTAATCATTTCTTGGATCTTTCCTTTCAGTACATAACATGTACGAATTGTATGACCCAGCATTCTGTGATATGGGCAGTATTTGGGATGATCTGTTTTACCAGCTTCATCAGGTTTCTTGATCTCAGGTAATTGTATCTTATTACCTTTCAGCAGACATTCAAAGATACCAAGGACATCGTCGTCATCGAAAGAATATTCTTCTTTGGGGCGAGGTGTTCTTGGTTGTTGAGTTGTAGGAGAGGTTTGAACAGTTGATGCATCTTTGCTCTGAAAATTAACTTCAAGAGTTTCTTTTCCCTTGCGAGCATTGTTTTTATTGTTAGTACCTTGACCTGTTTCTTTAGGAGTCATCTGCACTCCTAAACCTTTGAAGGTTTCAGCACTAATTTCTGCGGCCTTAGCACTAACTATGAAAGAAGGCCAGTCTTGGAATTGAGTGGATCCTGTCCACATGCTAATGATTGGCAACAAGTTTGATTTGCATGTGTCGATGGTGACAGCATCAGGAGTTCCAAGAGGCATCTTCAGAGCTTCTCTTCGAAACCGTTCAATGTACTCTTCTGTAGTTTCATTACTTTTCTGCTTGATTCTAATAAGAGCAGACATAGTCATGTCATTGAGCCCTTCATAGAACCGTTCAAGAAACATCTATTTGAAACCAGAAAATGAGGTAATGCTTCCATCTGGGAGACTTCTATACCATTCATAAGCCGTTCCCTTGAGACATCCAACAAACACCCGAGTAAGGAGGGCGTCGCTTGGTTGCAGCTGATCAGTCATCACTTCAAAGTGATTAATGAACTGACTTGGAGAAGTGGTTCCATCATAGAATGAGATAGTGGGAGGCTTGTATTTAGGAGGATACGGTACTTGCTTCCATTCTATCGGATAAGGTTGTTTGATGCCTAACCATTGTAAACCATCCTTCTGTTTGAATACCTCGAATTGAGTTCTGAGATTCCTCAATTCTTCATTAACAACTCCGGAAGATTGTGGAGTTGTAACTTGTAGAGAATAGTTGGGAGGAGGAACAGCATTGTAAGCACTACCCCCAGCTCCAGAGAAACTAGGGTTTGGTTGAGCTGGTCCAGGAGTATTAGATTGTACTGCTGGAGGAACTTGTACTGGACTCATATCAGTGTCAGTTGGTATAGCATCTGGTACAGTCTGTCGATTTTGTATCTGTGTTGCCATGAGTTCATACATCGACTTCATAGTATCAGCCATAGACTTCATTTGTTGTTCTAAAGAAGCAATTCTTTGATCTTGAGGAGTCAAGGAAGAAGAAGGTTCATCAGTATTCCCATCAACCATATAAGTCGTGACTGTACGAGGAATTATTGATGAACTGGTAGATGTTGTTTGTTCTGAATCATTGCTTTGTACATCAAAGTCAATTATAGGAGAACTACCCCCAGTAGGAAGAGGTGGGAACTTAGATTCTCCAAGGAATTCAGAATCATCTTCAGAGATCAAATTTCTTTGACTAGAGGCCAGGGCTCTTGCTCTGGTATTTCTGTATACTCCATCTGGACTATCAACTCTACCCCCAGCATCCCGAGAGGTCATATTGACAGAAGCAAACAAAGGCTCATCTTCATCAGCATAGGTTCACACTGAATCCGATTGAAGACAGATTGTCGTTTTGTTTAACATCTGCATTGCATTGTGATTCTTGGCTGGAAGTCATATTCATGATCAACATGATCATGAGCCATTGATTGACATCTGCATTGAATTATGACTCTTGGATAGAAGTCACATTCAGCATGGTCCTTTGACACAGAATCACTTCTTCTCTTCTGTTGAAGATATTCTCGTAAATTTGTTTGTGAAGATTGAGGAATATATTTCCTGTTCTTGGGTCTTGATGGCTCTTGATTATGTAGAGAACGATTAATATGAGCCACATAGTTTCTTGTATACTCTGCATCTGGATCTCTTATCCTTGTTTCCAACTGGTATGGTTTCTTAACACCAGAAGTGTTAGTTGGAGGTAACACATTGGTTTTGGACACATGGAGTTTTCCTTCCATTGATCTGGATATTTGCAGAGAAGGAAGAGTTGAACCACCCCCTTGATTAGGGGTTGGTAACAGACCTTTTCCAGACAAATTCTGTGCCCAATTCGAAGAAGTCATAGAAGAAAACATTAAGGAATGTTTCTTCTTAGACTCATTCAAGTTTTGAGACATAAAATGTCCAGAAGGAAGAGTAGTCAAAAGACCATCTCCTTTTCTTTGACTAACAAAATAGTCAGTCAAAGCTATTCCTGAAGTAAAAACTACAGGAGCAGAAGAAACAACTAAAGAGTTATTTCTTTTTCGAAGGGACTTTGTGTGGAAGACCACCCCCAGTTCTGGTAGAACTTGGTAAAGAGGAAGAGATAGCTAAAGAGCTATTCTTCTTAGATGAAATACACGCTGAAACAGGCTTGGTTAAAGAACCAGTGCTGTTGGCGTGACTTTTGACTTTGGAAATACACGCTGGAATGGATTTGGCTAAGGAGCCAGTATTGTTAGCGTGATTGTTGAGGTTGAAATTGCACGCTGGAACAGATTTGGCTAAGGAGCCAGTACTGTCAGCGTGACTTTTGAGGTTGAAATTACACGCTGGAACAGATTTGGCTAAGGAGCCAGTAATGTCAGCGTGACTTTCAACTTTGGAGACACACACTAGAACAGATTTGGCTAAGGAGCCAGTACTGTTAGCGTGATCTTTGATTGCTGTCATCTTCGAGCGCACAAGAGTGTACGTTGTTACAGTAGAGTTCTTGCCAGTGTTAGGAGCAGACACTGTGGCAGAGACTTCACCATTGGCTGTCAACTGATTCTTAGGGACATAGATAGAGTGTCCCTTCGACTTGGCAGTGATGATGGAGGCTGTAGTGGGCTTACCACTCTTAGCCCGCTGCATTTCTTCATAGGCGAGTTGATCGAATTGGATCGTCATCACCTTCTTCGTCAAGCCGATTGACGAAGTATCGCATTGAGTTGTTGCCATCTCAGAAGAGGAGATGGTTTTCCCCAGCAGAGTCGCCAATTTGTTTTCTATAAATAAATTTCTTTATTTATTGTGTATCTGGGAAACTTACAACTGTGGGAATCTGATCTAGAAGACGATCACTTTATCCCTTGGACTATGCGAAGAAGAAAAGCTCTCAAAATTTTGACAGTAGATAACTATGTATCCGTCTAATGAAAAAAAAGAACTCTATTTATAGAGCCAAAAATAATAACTGAAAAGATAACTGTCTTCACAGCCTGTGCTTAGTTGAAAATCACGCAGGATTTAACATACGCAAGGTTGTGAGCAGTTACTGGACGTGGCCTGTAACTGTTGGACACATGGCAATCATGCATGAGTCGTGTGCAAGTTACAGGACATGCAGGCGAGAGATCAGTGGCATGGCTGCCACGTACTCCAATTTGATGAAATCCACGCAGACTTGTTGAAGACGAAATCCACGCAGACTCGGGGTAGAAAGCTTCAAAATCCACCCAAACTTGGGGCAAGAAGCTTCAGAATCCATGCAGACTTGGTGAAGACGAAATCTACGCAGACTGGGGATAGAAAGCTTCAAAATCCATGCAAACTTGGGGCAAGAAGCTTCAGAATCCATGCAGACTTGGTGAAGACGAAATCCACGCAGACTCGGGGTAGAAAGCTTCAAAATCCACGCAAACTTGGGGCAAGAAGCTTCAGAATCTACGCAGACTTTGATGAAGAAAACTTCAGAATCTACGCAGACTTGAGGAAGAAAACTTCAGAATACACGCAGATTTGGGATAGAACTGCCAGCTGTCTTGATTCAGCGTGCCTCAACTGACACAAAATCTCTGGTAGTGATTACTTTTGTCAGTCACATTAAATGATAAGAAGCTCTTTTGGTACGCCAACTTGACGAAGGTTGAGTCTTGCTGAAGAAGATTTCGAAAATCACGCAATAGACGGCTGTGATCTCTCGAATTCTGTGCATACGTGGCATACGAAGAGACATTCTTCGACTGTTATACTGTCAGTCATAATGACTCTCTGACAAATGATGAGCTGTATCCCCAGCGTGATTTGTAAATATTGTCTGGATCAACTGAGCGTGACTTTTGACTCTGTCCTGATCAACTCAGTGTGACTATCATTTTTAAAGGTCTACAGGGCCTACTATAATGCTCGAGACACTAGGATAGTGTTCTCAATGCCCAACAAGAATGATAATGGCCCAAGAATGCTATACATATATTTGTTGTTCTACACAGCTGCCAATACATTTGCGGAGAACTTTAGTCTGATTGATAGCTTTGCTACAGCAACTCGTCTGAAGAAAGGGGCTACTGCTACATTAGCTCCAGCAATCGATGAACAACATGAACCGGTGGATGATCCACTAGAAGCTTCCAGAGAAGTAAACTTCCCTGAGGAAGTGAATCAACCTTTGAGAATTTCTCTGAAAGTGGTTAAGTCTTCGGCCAAGGAGAAGGAGAGAAGAACCTTCTTCTCAAGTCGCGAAGAAGAAGTTGGTCTTGGAACCATCATTAGAGAAGGTCACCACTAGATCACAATCCTGACAATTGACTGAATCAACCCGAGAAGAAGCGGCTATGCCGACCTCTATTCAGAAATAGGTCGAGGTAGTAAATGTAGAGAGTCCTGAGAGGCCTCTGCATAGAAAGAAATTGGCCCACAGATGAAGAAAAAGAACAGTCTCTCCTCCAAGGCAAATCTTGCCTTCTGTAGTGGTGAATGCTGCAGCGGAGATTACTATGTCATCTCATACTCCCGCCTCTGAGCTTAGTCCAGAGCAGAGAGAGGAAATTGAACAAAGAGAGGAGGCGGCAGAGCCCAGAGAAGAAATTGAGCAAAGAGAAGAGGCTGCAGAGCCCATAGAAGAGGAAGTTGTACGATCACCTTCACCAGCAGCAGTAACGACTCAGCTTCCTGTCACACCAGGAGCAGTCTGCACAGAGGAGGATCGTCTAATGATCGAGGCATTAAATGATTGTGACTTCGGTTATCAAGAAGATGCCGATAATGCCGCTGCAACTACCAGCGAGGAAGCTCCTGAGGATAGTGAGGAGAGTACATCATCAGAAGCTGTTGGTGAGACACAGAATTCTGAAGAGGACATTGAAGTCCACATATCTCCCAAAGCAGCTGATGACACCTTGGATCCTGAAAAGGATGTTGAGGTGTAGGTATCTTCCGAAAAGATTGCAAATGAGGAAGTGGTCCTGGAGAAAACTCCTACTGTTGATCCCAAAGGTATAAAATGAAATTATCAATCTTCTTTTTATAGATTAATAGCTGACATCTCTATCTTTGATCCATGCAGAAATCGAATCTTCTTCAGCTCCTCCAGTGTGCACGGATATAGTACTTATGACGATGATAGCTAGCAGCAGTCGTCATTTATCAGGTGGTTCCGAGGCAGGCAGTAGCCAGGCAGTAATGTCTGAGGCTACTTCTGCTAGAATGGAATCTGGGCCAGCAGATGAAAGGCTTGTGACTGGGACAAGTCATGGTAAGATTGCCTTTACCTTTGATCTTTTTAATAGCTGCAAATGACAGACAAAATGATAAAGTTTATCTGTTTTTCCAGACGAACAACCGGGAGGAGCGACCAGCTCTACTTTAGCTCCCTTATTTAAAGAGCCTCCCGTCCAAGTGGCTGAACGTCCTACTGCTTCATCATCAATAGGAGTCGTTGCTACTCCGGAAGCTTTAGCCACCAACCAATTTGTCATCAACTCTTTCACCAGCTTTTTCTTTAACTCGTTGGGACCCTTAATAGATAGGGTGATAGAGAAAGAAGAAGCTGATTTCTCTACAGTTAGAGGTCCAACCTCTTACTTGATTAATGCCATCCGCAGCCAAGGAGATGAAGCTCAGGCTATTTTCCTTGAGCATATATTAGATGAGTTGGAGACTTCAGTTAAGAGCTATAAAGAGCTAAGAAAGGGAGAGGTAGAGCTCCTGGTGAAAGCTGAATTTGAACGGATGTCTCAAGAGGCCGCGGTTGAGAAAGTTAACTTCCAAATTCTTTCGGATACTTTCACTGCCAAGTCCGCTGAGTATAACTCCAAAGTAGAAACAGTGGCCTATGTTGCTGAAGAAAAAGAAAGAAGAGTTGCTAAATTGCAAGCGGTAATTGCCCGTCTTCAGGAAAAATTGAGACTTGCTCAATTAACTCTGGAGGATGAAGCTACTCAACATCAAGCTGCAATTCAACAACTTGGTGTTCTGACTCGAGAGAGAGATGAATATGCTGCAGCTCACCAAGCTGAAGTTACTCGCAGACTAGTAACCCTACCAACCTTCGATGATAAATCTGGGATGGAAGAAGCTAGGAAATGAGTGATGGAATCTCGTGAAGAGCGACTACAAATCTTGAAGAAGCAGATAACAAATTTGATGACACCACCGGCTGAGTAGAAAGATCTTTTGTATCTTCTTGTTTTTTCATGATATGTATCTTTGTAATGTCTTTCATCTTTGATCAATAAAAAAAACATTTTTGTGGCTCTATTATTTGTTGCATATCTTATTCAGATATAAATAATAGCGATAGAAAATATATTCAGAGGTACAAGATATGATATATTTCTTGATTCTGGAAAATAATCATATTCAACTATATCTGCTCAGAGGTAATATGGACGTGGCAAATATAATTTATTGAATATTATTATTTTAATAGACAACTTAATCAAAGATGACAAGTTGCTGATAAGAATGAACTAGATGATTCGTCAAGGTAAATGAACGAAAATGAATCGTCGGATGAATGTGACGAACGAGCGAGCCGTCAAATGATGAACGGGTGAACCGTCAAGTGAATGTGTGAACGGACGAACCGTCGGATGATGAACGGGCGAACCGTCAGATGAATATGATGAATGAATAGGTAAACTGTCGGATAATTATGGAATGAACGGGTAAACCGTCGGATAATGAACGGGCGAACCGTCAGATGAATTTAATGAAAGGGCGAACCGTCGGATGAATGTGTTTAATAAACGGACGAACTGTCAAAGGGATATGATGAACGGACAAACCATCAGATGAATGTGATGAATGAACGGGTAAACCATCGGATAATTACGATAAACGGATGAACCGTCAAATAAAAGTAATGAACGGACGAACCGTCGGATGATGAACGGGCGAACCGTCAGATGAATATGATGACCGGACGAACCGTCGAATAAAAGTAATGAACGGACGAACCGTCGGATGAATGTGTTGCTTCATAGTCTTACGACTCTCTATCTGTAAATAGAACAGAAAATCAGATGGGATGGTCACTTTCACTTTTCAACATAAAAATGTCGTCTAGAGATGCATCCAAGAAGGCTAAGATCGCCCCGAAGGTGGAAGCGGGTACTGAAGAATATTTAGTCGAGCCGGTTCAACCAAAGCAGATAGCAGCGGGCGAAGGTTCGTCTGTCCCCAAACCGCCAAAGGACAACCTGGACTTCCTTCTCGAACCAGGAAAGACTGAAAAAGAAGAAGCCATGAGGATGGTTGTTTGCAAATTCTTGGTGGGTTCCAGCAGGAATGTTCTTGACTCTTTTGCTGATCATGTCTTTGATAAGGACGGTAGTGGCCCGCGTCCTAAATTTGAGAAGGATGATAGTGACCTTCCATGATATTATGTACTATCATTCAAGATGAAATAAAATAGAATTTTATTTATGAACTTGTCTGATAATTACAAGCAATGTCTGTTACATTTATACATAATACTTTTTGAGGAATTTTTCATTGATGGGCATCATTGTAACTCGACCGTCTAGCTCTGTGAGTTGATAGGCTCCATTTGAGAAGACTTTGCTCATGATATATGGACCTTCCCACTTCGTATCGAACTTGCCCTTGCTTGAGTGAGTTATAGTCATAGGACGCCTTACTATTAGAACAAGCTCTCCTTTCTGAAAGGCTCTGACCTTAACTTTGCGGTTGAAAGTCTTTGAGATGTGGGCTTAGTATAACTCAATATGCTGTTGAGCCAATAACCGCTTTTCATCGAGCGCCTCCAATTCTTGAAGTCGGAGAAGATTGTTGTTCTCTGTAGTGAGCTCGTTGGTGATAGCAATCCTCAAAGACAGAATTTAAAGTTCTAGAGGTAGAACTTCTTCACAGCCGAACACCAAAAAGAAGGGTGTACAGCCGGTAGGGTTACGGACCGTAGTACGGTAGGCCCAAAGACATTCTCCAAGCTTTTCACTCCAATTTCGTTTGTTAGTAGACACAAACTTCTTGAGGAGCTTGATGATAGTCTTGTTGAAAGTTTCAGCTAAGCCATTAGCAGCAGGATTATAGGTTTTCGAGACAACATTGTCAATCCGATGATCGTCACGGAACCTTGTGAACTTTTGACTGATGAATTGAGGTCCATTATCGTGGATGATTCTTCGAGGTACACCAAATTGATAGATGACATGGTGTTTGACAAAGTTGATAACGTTGCTAGTTTTGACTTCAGCCAATGGTATAGCTTCGGCCCATTTGGAGAAGTAGTCGATTATTGCCAGTATGAACCGATGTCCTCTAGAAGAAGGAGGATTGATGGGACCGATGATATCCATGCCCCAAGCTTCGAAAGGCCAGGAAGCGACAGTCGAATGCAGGAATTCCGACGGTTGATGAATGAACTCTGCATGGATTTGACAAGCTCAATATTTTCTCGCATATTCGATGGCATCAGATACCATAGAGGGCCAGTAATAACCCATGCGCCGGATGCGATCCTGTAGCTTAGGACCGGGTTGATGTGCTCCGTAGACATCGTCGTGAGCTTCACGCAATACTTGCTTTGCTTTATCACCAGCAAGACAGCGTAAGAGTAGGCCGTCATAAGTTCGCCGGTAGAGTGTCTTGGTGGTCTGATTGTAATAGAATCGGAGAGACCGCCGACGAATACTCGTAGCCTCATTGGGATCTTCATGTAGTATATCATGGACTACGAAGTTGATGAAAGGAGTTCTCCAATCTTTACTGATAACATTAACTTCAGTAAGATTACTGAACTCAATATTACGATTGTTTTTGATGCAGAACAATTCTCGATTAGAGACGACTACCACTTGTTGTCTTTTGATAGGGATGGCTAAAACAGCTGCAAGATTAGCCAAAGCATCGGCCTCGGTATTGCAAGCTCGGCGTACATATTCGATGAAGAAGGCTTTGAATGATGCAGCCATGTTGATTGCCGCTTCAAAGTAAGGTACTAGATCTTGATGGCAAACTTCATAAGTTCCTCTAACCTGGTTAACAACCAGCTTAGAGTCACCATAGACTTCAAGATACTCTACGTCAAGTTGTTTGGCTAGATGAAGACCGATGAGTAGAGCATTATATTCTGCCACGTTGTTGGAGCAAGGCTCATCTAAGGAATATGCTCTTTGAATAGCTGACCCGTCTGGAGAAATAAGGACAACTCCAACTCCTGCGACAATGGCACCATTGGGTCCAATCCTGGATGCACCGTCAAAGAATAGACGCCAAGTAGGAAATTCTTCGGAGATTGTATTAGACTCCAAAGTCTCGTCTGGAATTTCATCATAGAGCTTAGACGTCGCCGGAACAGGATGAGCTGCTAAGAAATCCGCCAGTACTTGACCTTTGATAGACTTTTGAGAAACATATACCATGTCATATTGGGCTAGCAGAATGGCCCATGTAGCCAGCCGAGAATTAAGTGTGCTAGGCTTCTTCATTAGTACCCGAAAAGGATTAACTCGGGATATGACATGAATAGTTTGGCCAATGATGTAATACCGAGTCTTCTGAACAGCAAACATAAGAGCGAGGCATTCTTTTTCGACCGGACTATAACGGTGTTCAGCACCAATCATAGTACGACTGGGATAGTAGATAGCTTGTTCATGGCCTTTTTTGTTCTTTTGGGCAAGTAAAGCACCCAATGAATGGCCTATAGCACGGACATACATTAAGAATGGTATGCCAGAGATTGGTGGCACCAAGACTGGTGGATTCATGAGATACCGCTTGATGTCGTCAAATGCTCGTTGGCATTCTTCGGTCCAGATGAAAGATACACACTTCTTCATGAGTTGAGTGAATGGTCTGCAGCGTCCAGACAGATTCGAAATAAATCTCCTGATGTACGCAAGTCGACCTTGGAATTCTCGTAGCTCTTTTAGGTTGCGTGGAGGACGCATCTCTTGTATGGCTTTGATCTTCTCGGGATCCACGTGTATACCCTTAGAGGTAATGACGAAGCCGAGAAATTTGCCACTAGAGACACCCAAGATTGACTTGGTGGGATTTATTTTGAGTTGATGTTGGCGCATGAGATTGAAGATAGTTCTCAGCTCTTGGATGTGATCTTCTTTCAGACGACTTTTGACAGCGATGTTGTCAACATAGCATTCGACAGTCTTGCACAGATGATCTCGAAAGATGGTACTCATGGCTCATTGGTACGTTGCACCAGTGTTCTTGAGACCAAATGGCATTATAGTATAGCAGTAGACTCCACGAGGAGTACGAAAAGAAGTATGCTTCTCATCTTCAGGATTCATCCGAATCTGATTATATCCGGAGAATCCATCCATGAAAGATATTCTTTCGAACCCACAGGTGTTGTCAATCATGACGTCCGTAATAGGGAGAAAAAAATTCATCTTTTGGACATGCTTCTTTAAGATCCCGGAAGTCGATAAAGACTCGAACTTTGCCATTTTTTTTAAAACTGGGACAACATTAGCTACCCAATCAGGATGTTGTTCTTCTCGAATAAAGCCACAAGCGGTGAGCTTCTTGACTTTATCATCGATCGCATCCATCATTTCTGGCTTGAAACGCCGTTGTTGCTGTTTGACCGATTTTGCATTCGGCAGAATATTCAATTTGTGAGTAGCAACTTTGGGATCTAGACCTGGCATGTCTTCATAGCTCCAGGCAAAGACATCAATGTATTCTTTAATCAGAAGAATTAATTCTCGTTTATCTGCCTTTGGAAGGTTCTTGCTGATGAATATTGGACGAGGTGATCCGCTTTCTCCTACATTAACTTGAACTAATTGATCTTCAGTAGGCAGCTCCCTTTGTTCGAATCGGAGTTCCCATTGGGTATCCATTCGTTGAGCCCAAGTATCTGTTTCAGGATTTTCTTCAATATCCTCGTCATAGCCTTCTGGAAGTTCGACGGAGACCATGTTAGAAGATACAGTCAACCGATGAACTTGACCGATGCTGGTATCAGAATCCTATGATCTGGAATCAGAAGTGTTAGAACGCTCCTCACTATCGGATTCAGAGCCTGCTGGGGATAATACTGGGGGTAAAGCATATCCGAGACATCTTTTGGTCCTACTGTAGTACATCTCTGACTTTCCTTTCGGAACAGCCGTACGGATAGGAGTTCTTCTACCTTTACCGTAGTTGAGGCCGCTCTTGAAGTCGTAACCCATCTTTCGGATGATGTCTTTTGATTGTTGACTGTAACGACGGAGTTGAAGATGCCCCGCGTCGTTGCTTTTGCTATCATCCGTATAGCTGAATTATTGTTCTGGTCCTTTACTAAAAAGTATTGGACTCTCGCCTTTCTTACGAGCGGGAACAATACGATATGAATCCTTTGGATGTTCAAATGAAACTTCAGTTTGAAGAGATTGCACAACTCCCATTATAAACGACTGAAAGCTATCTAACATATCCAAATAGCATTAAGCATGATAAATGACATCAGTATACTGGAAAGTAGATACTTTTTCATTGATTTGTACATTTGTATTTACAGTAGGACCTTTAGCCTTAGCAGGCTTGGTTAGATTGATTATAAGAGGGGGAGAAGAAGAACGTGGAGGCGGATTGGCTTTGTTACGACGGAGGTCGATAACATGCGGCTCAGAGGAGGTGAGCTCCCTTTTTTTCTTGTTATGAGATAAATCAATAACAAGTGGCTCAGAAGAGGTGAGCTACATTTTTTTCTTGTTACGACGGAGGTCAATAACAAGTGGCTCAGAAGAGGTGAGCTCCCTTTGATCTTGATCATCAATTGATTTCTTCTGGACTAGCAAGTGGATAGCCAGTGGCTTGGAATATTGAGGACGAGAAACACGCCCTTTGACAAAAATGATGAGGGTATCATTAGACACTGTTTCTTGCTCTTCTTCAGTATCTAGTGACAGGACAACCTTCATAAATTCGTCCTTGTACATACATGCATCGTTGCAGTATGCTTCGATGCCTTTGAAAGGATAGAGATCAGCAACCTCCTTTTGTACCTCTCCATTGTCATCGACATATTTGAAACATTGATGGAGAGTCGAAGGGACAATGTTATGCTCATGTAGAAATGGTCTTCCCAGCAAAGCGTTGTAGGAACAACCATGATTGTCAATGATGTAGAAGGTAACCTTTGTGTGAAGATTGCCTATTTGGAGTTTTAGGCGAATCTTGCCCGGAGGCTCACTCCTTCCCTGATTGAACCCAAGGATGGTGGTGATTGTACTAGAGAGACTATGCACTGGGATTTTCAGCGCATCCAACATTGTCTTCGGCATAATGCTGAGAGCAGACCCTGGATCTATCAGAATACGATCGACTTTCATCGAGTCAACGTATCCTGTATAGTAGAGAGGATGGTCGTGCCTGTTGTCTTCCATCAACATGTCATCTTGTGTGAAAGTTATGTTTGGAATTAACTCCAACACACTATGACAATGGAGGCGAGAGACAGGTTCTGCTTTCGGCTTCTTCAGAAGGGCTAAACAGGTTTCAGCTTGCATGAGAGCCTCACTCAGAGTTTCCCGAGTCTCTTTAGAGAGGCGTAAGAGCTCGAAGATGGATAGTCGGGCCGGTGTATTGGCTAATTGAGCCAAGATATCAAAATTATAAGGCTTTTCAAGTCCGGAAGGAGATGACTTCTTCAACAGTTTGTCAAAGCGGACTTGTTGTTTGCCTTTGTCAGCTACCGTCGGCTTGGAAGGAACAGGTACTATAACTGGTGAGGATGCAGAAGGGATGTCCTCATTAGAAGTAGGCTGCACTGGAGCAGGCTCAGAGGAAGAAGCAGGATTCTCTTGGGCTTCGGGGTAATCCTTCAGATAAGCATTCCCTGATCTGGTGCCCAACAGGATTTTTTTATCAACTATGGGGTCAAAAGACACCATATTGCAAATCTTTGTTTTGCCCTTAGAGCGGTCTTTCTTCTTGGGGGAAGAGGAAAGTTCAAACTCCGAAGCAAGATCCGGATGGATCTACATAATCTCGCTATTGTCAAGAGACAAGGGGACCAGACCTTTACTTGGTGGAGGCGGGAGATTCTCAATCTCAAGAGTATCTTTGGGAATAGGAATGACGCCATGCTGCACCATCTGGGGTAGAAAGTCACCAAATTAAATTAAGACCATATTTGCGGTAACGCTCTTCTCATCTTGCTGCAGAGTGACAACACCGGCATTAACCAGCTCTTGGATTTTGCCTTTGAGAACATAACATGCTCGAGTGGGATGTCCGATGAATCTGTGATAGACACAGTACTTGGGATGATCAGTCTTACCAACTTCATCAGGTTTCTTTGGATCTGGAAGTGAATTTTATTGCTTTTGATCAAGCAATCAAAGATGCTCGTTGTGTCATTCTCGTCAAAGGAATATTCTACTTTAGGACGAGGTTCTCTCGGTGGAGGTGCAGAAGGAGTGGAAGTAGACATAGGGGGAGCTACGTTAACCGTCAGAGATTCTTTGTTCTTGTTCAAATTGATGTTCAAAGTTTCTTTTCCTTTGCGATTATTCTGGCGATTTCCACCACCTGATGTTTGATGTTCATCCCGGTCGGGGTGAGACATTTGTACTCCTAGTTGCTTGAATTTGTCGGTGCTAACTTCAGCTGTTTTAGCATTGACAATGAAGGATGGCCAATCTTGGAACTGAGTAGACCCCATCCACATGCTGATGATAGGCAACAGATTTGCCTTGCAGGTGTCTATGTTGACAGCAGTCGGAGTTCCAGGGGGCATTTTCAAAGCTTCCCGGTGGAATCTTTCAATAAAACTCTCAGCAGTTTCATTGTGCCTTTGTTTGATTTTATTGAGGGCTGACATAGTCATGTCATTGATCCCCTCATAGAATCGTTCCAAGAAGATTTTTTTTAAACCAGAGAATGAGGTGATACAACCATCGGACAAGCTTCTATACCAATCGTATGCTACGCCAGCTAAACAGCCGACGAATACTCTGGTAAGCAGGGCATCATTTGGTTGAAGTTGGACAGTCATAACCTCAAAGTGGTTAATAAACTGACTGGGAGAAGTGCTGCCATCAAACAGCGAGATGGTTGGGATCTTGTACTTCGGAGGAAATGGAACTTCCTTCCATTCAACTGGGTAAGGTTGCTTGATCCCCAACCTTTGCAAGTTATCTTTCTCCTTGAAGGCTTCGAACTGAGTTTGCAAGAGCTTGACAGCTTTATTGGCATCTTCCACTGATGTAAAAGGAGCAGGCTAAACCATGGTGTTAGGAGGCGGAACCGCATGATAAGCATTACCCCCAGCACCTGACTGACTGGGTGTAAGTTAGACTTGTACAGGAGGTACTGGAAGAGATGCTACCCCCAGCCCTGCATTAACAGGCACCGATGATGCTATAATTTCAGGATTTACAGGAGGTACGGTCGGTGGGACTGTATGCTGGGCCACAATGATAGAATGCATACTTGCGACCATTTTAGCCATTGTCTTCAGCTTATCTTCTAGTGCAGCTATTCTCTGTTCTTGACTAGCTGAACTAGAAGCATCGGGATCTTCATTGACAACATAAGCTGTCACTTCTCTGGGTACAGTAGAGGACACTGTCTGTTCTGAGCTTTCACTGTATGCATCATAGTCGGAGAAAGAATCATCTCCTAAGTGAGAAGGAAGGAGACGTTCGGAAGGATCTTGAAGATTCCTTTGACCGATTGTGTCTCGGCTTCGGGATCTGGTATGTTGGAATACTCCTTCAGAGGATTCTTGGAGTAAATTCAAATACCGCTGACTTGGCTTACGAGGCTTCCCGTGCTTGGAGCACTTCCTACCCCAGTGTCTCTGGAAGTCATGTTGACGAAAGCGTACAAAACCTCGTCTTCATCTTCCGACATATGTTCAGAGTTAGGAAAGTTCAGACGATCGAAGACAGATTGTCTTGTTGTTTGACAACAACACTTGATGACCACTTTATGATTGTAATGGTGTCCAAGTGGTTGCACTGGGGATGTTGAGATGTTGTCCCATTTTTGCTTGAGGTGTTCTCGGAGATCGGGAACAGCAACGGAACGAGGAAAAGTTCGACGAATATGTTCTTTGATAACATTCGGAACATGATTTCGGTTCTTCAAATGTTTTGTCCCCTGAGTGTACAGAAAAGTGCTCATTTCATTGGCATAGGTGTCCGGATTCTTGATCCTGGAAGTTTGCTTCTGATGATGGTTGGTCTTCGGCATTGGCTGTTTACATTTTACCGAAGTTGTCCTGTTGAGATAAGTTCTTAGACCAGCAAACTCACCCCCAGGAGTTTTTGTCTGAGACACTAGCAATTTTCCCTGTCTTGAACGGGAGATCTTGAGTGTTGGGAGATCTTGGAACTCTGCTACCGGAGTAGGCAGAATACCTCTCTGATCAGTACACTTCCCTTTGGCAAGGAGAGAAGAAGAATCCTTGTGAGAAAGGGTTCTTGTACTGATTGGTGTCGGAGAACATTCAGATTCATCCTCAACGGTAAAAACCAAGGAAGATTGAGAAAAGACCAAAGGGTCTTTTCCTTTGTTTTGGAAAGAAGGGTTAGCTAAAGAGCGTTTCCCTCTGTTGTCTTCCAAGTCATGGGACGAGGAAGTTTGAGAAAAGACTAAAGGGCCTTTTTTTTTTGTTCTGGAGAGGAGGAGAAATAGCCAAAAGACTACCCCCAGTGGATTGTGCATGAGTAACAGGGTGCTGGAGAGGAGCAGAGCTTTTCCCCTTGTTGTGAGAAGAGGAAAGATTAGCCAAAGGGCTGTCTCTCCTGGATGGCGCAGACACAGTTTGTGCATGGGTTGATGGTGCACTGGCAGATTGCACATGAGAAGTCTTGGCAGAATGTCTTCTGTCCTCAACCAGAGTGGTTTACGCAGTAGGAGCCTTGTTGCCAGAGTGTTTGAGTTGCACTCTGGTTGCTAGAGTAGTGGACCGCGCAGACAGAGTAGCAGCCAACTGCGCCAGTGGAACATGAGTCTTGTACTTTGACAGAGCAGCATATGATGTAGTTTGTGTACCGGCAATAGCAGACTGCGCATGAGTGGTCGAGGCATATTGTGCAACAGCAGAGACTTTAGACTGTGCAATAATCTTGGTGGCAGAGACCTTAGACTACGCAGCAGCCTTAGGGACATAATCAACAGACTGTGCAGCAGTCTTTGGGATCCACACTGGGCGCACTTGGTTCGTGGCAGAAGTTGCCGCAATGCGAGAAGTGGTCCTGGAGTTGATCATGGCTTCATAGGCTGTCTGGTTGACCTTTACAACCAGCGACTTCTACGTCTTTCCGATAGACGCAACGTCACATTGAGTTTTCACTTCCTCGTCGGAGGAGAAAGTCGTCCCCAGCAGAGTCACCATTTTGTTTGCAAAAACAAAAGTATGAACTTTATTTTAACAAACTTTGTAAAGAGATTACAAGAATTCTGGGAAAGTACAACTATAGGAATCCAATCTAGAAGACGATTGCTTTATCCCTTGGACGATGTGAACTTTGAAGACGATAGCCTCTGAATTTGAAGGCAAAAGCCTCGGAAGAATACAGCAGCACTTGGGCAAGAACTCCTGAACTCTCTGATATTTCTGAACTTTTATGTCTGATCCCCTGGAATGAAGACTTGAAACTCTATTTATAGAGTTCTAGAAATAACTAACTTTTAGTTATTCTGAATGGCGCAAGTTGGATTACGCATACACAGGATGGCGCAGCATTAGACTACGCAGGCAGTTGTCTGATCGTGGGCCAACTGTCTTGGACACATGGCATCATTTGATTGAAATGTGCATGATCGTGCACAGACGGTTGCCATGTAGTGAGCAATTGATGGCATGAATGCCACATGTACATTTGTCAGTTGTCATGATGAAGTGTGCCACATGAATTGTGCTGACTTTGGATTATACTGGGATGGACCGCGCTGGGCTGGATTGTGCTGCAAATAGATTATGCTGCAAACCGATTGTGCTGCATGTACAGCTGTCCTCGAGCGCTGTGCGGCGCAACAAACGAATAGTCTCCTCATTCTTTGTGCTGTCAGTTGTCAGAAAATTTGATTGTGTCGGGTAATAATAACTGGCCACGTCAGCTTGCGCACTTGAAAGTGGGCGCAGTCCACTCTGTGCCATCTGGATGATGCACAATCTGACTTCTGCGTAATTCATTTGAAAGATGTATTTCTTGATTTTCATGACTTTGTTGATGGGTGCAACTTGATTTTTTAGGACCTACAACTATCATGTCCCTTATCTTTGTGACGAGTTATTGTCGAAGAGAAACCCGACAATTACTTGGAAGGATTTATTGTCGAAGAGAAATCAGATAATTACTTGGAAGGACTGCTCTGACAATGTTGAACCTACCCATTCATGCATATTAGAGAAAAATATATTGCATCATCTTCTAATTGAGGGTTTGAGGAGGGTTAAGATGTGCATAGTCTTACCCTATTTTGCTGGGGAGGCTGCTTCTAATACAAAAGTCTTCATGCTCCATGATGCAATGTTTTAACTCTTATTGTTGAACCAAGTGATGTCCTCTTGTATGCTAATTTTGTGTTTACTTTAAAGGTAATTTGTAGTTTGTTGGACTTTCTTAAGACTGGTTTCTGTAGAACTTCCCTGCGGAAGGTTTAGCTTAACTTTCAATTTCTTTAGACAGTCCTCAACCATGCGTTTTGAGTTAGCATTAGTATTGCGTGATATCTGCAGGATACATGATCTTGTGTGAACTCATTTTTTATATCATAATGTGTTTTCTTCTCAATTTTGTGTAGGTTGGCGTGTGAATTTTTGATGGTTGTGGATAGCTAGAAGGAAAGAGGCGATCGAGACATTTTATATGGAAATAGAATAGTTTATTTTGGCCTACTAGGCGTACAACTATTTTTTGTACATCTTGAATGCTTTAATGATAGCTACATTTTGTACATCTTGAATGTTCTAATGACAACTACTTTTTGTACATCTTGTTTAATGAAAAATATTCATGTTTTGGCAAACCTTTTTTGTATCTTGATTGATCGAAATAAAAGTTGGCGATTCAGCATGAATTTCTATGGTTAATTGTATGTGATATCTGCAGAAATTGTGTAATGGCACTCAAAACGTCTACATGTAATAGCATTTCCAAAACGGTTGGCATTCATGAATACTATAATCCATTTACAGCATTCACGAACGCTATAAACAATCTACGGCATTCATGAACGCTATAATCCATCTACAACATTCACGAATGCAATAAACAATCCACAGCATTCACAAATGCTATAAACCATCCACAGCATACACGAACGCTATAATCCATCTGCAGCATTCAAGAACACTATAAGGTTATAGCGTTCACATGTCTTGATATACTATAGCGTGGGCAATTATAGCGGACAAAATACGCTATAGAAGGCTTTATATAGCGTTCTGCGCATGCTATTGTAGGCCATATTTGTTGTAGTGGGTCCCTAAGTGTCTGTGATTAATGCTACTGAAATAGGAGGTATATCATTTAGTGATTGATACCCAGTTCTCCAAGGAACTGATGCATGGTCTTCTTCTAGTCCATACCCCCTCATGTCACCCCACTCTCTACATTACACAGTGAACACAGGTAAGGTTTGACACTAACTACCCGAGGCCTGGCTGCCTCTCCACTCTCAAGTTTCAGATCACCAATGGAGAGATAGAATCCCTAATACTCTGTCCTCTACCTGTCCCTAGGGTTGTTTCCTTCACCCGACTATATACTACCCAAGTCCAACTCCTAACTGAATCTTTACATCAAGGTAATGATACGCTGATACCATCTTATATATATTGTAGTCTCAATGCAGCCCCCCTTATGTGCTCTTTAATTGATATCTTAGATGTCCTCTACGACTGATACTCAGGAATCAGACTGAGTCAATTAGGTAGATAAAGTGGACGGAGCAGATTTGGAAAAAAAAGGGTATACAGGGACTGAATCATCATGTAATGGTGGGCAGATTCCTTATAGCAACTTTCGAATGGCGTAGAGATTGACAGGGTGTTATGCAATGTAGTTAAACAAATTTCTAAACAATGTCACTAAGTTCTAATGATACCTGGTCTATCACTCATGTGTGATGTGCAGGACGATACTTCGTATCAGTGGCTCTTATTCTTAGTGGCTGAGACGCTTGCCAGGGATGATACTAAGGTAATTTCTTGTCCTGGATACTCTGGTATCATGTTACTACCCTTATTTGCTGTTGTTCCTGGATACCCTAACATCCCCAAATTCTTTCATATAAGCTATTATTGTGATGGACACACATGGCTTGCTGCAAAGCCTGATTGAGACAGTTAGAAATTTCAGATTTTGAATTCCAGGTATGGATACAGAGCCAATCTAACCTGTACATCTAGTCCCTATCACCCTGACTCATATTAACAGAGCATTGGGACACCCATGCTCTGCTAAACTAATCCTCTGGGTACAAAGCTATATCACATGAGCAGTAGACTCCTTGTTTGCATTGGCTGATACTTCCCGATGGTTTCTTTATATATATATATATATATGGTCTGCCTTCCAGGCAACTATCCTGTAAGACCAACCATATATGTGGTTTCGACTCGATTCCTGATACCCAGGTGTACTACCCAGTTTTCCAGATGAGGGTAATTTTGAAATTTTGTAATTATAATTATTAATTATTGATATTTGATTCATATTATGATTTTTAGTAATTTTTAATAATTTTTTTAAACTATTTAAAAACTGCCTTAAGTCATGACTTGTGATTTTGATGTGCTGCTTGTGAAACCTGAGAGACTGCATGACCTAGAACCTAACCATGTCATTAGGATGATTTAATTATCATTTTTAGCCTAGGGGTATTTTGGTTATTTTGACTTATTTGAATTATTTGATGATTTAGTAAATTGGTGAATTCTAGTTTGACATTGACTTGTTGAGACCTAGTGAACTAGCCTAGAAGCTAACCCTAGCCATGGTGACCCTAGTCTAACTTAGGTTAACCTACTTTTAGTCATTAGAAACTAATTTTAGAATGAGGGGATTTGGTTTAGTGAATTTAAGTCATGGCTTATGATTTCATGAAATAACATATGGCTTAATGATTGTTTGATCATGACTTAAGCCCATGGGCCAATTTAGGAAACCCTAACCCTAATTTTTACAACTTATGACCAGCCACTAGGGCTCCCCCTTCCCATAAATATTCTCCTCCTTGTTCTTGCCTCTTTTATTAAATTTTTACAAGTTTGAAGAAAGAGGTAAGAGCCTTCTTCCCCAATCCATAACTTCCTCATTTCAATTCCTTTTTGGCTCAAATCTTTTGCATTGGGTTCCAATTGATCCCTACTTTATGTTCACGGAAAGAAATCTCAGGTTTGAATCAATTTGGAGATATTGGCTAGCAAGGAGGAATCCACCATTTGAAGCTTTTTCATGCAATTTGCACCTATAGGTAAAAATCTTTAAATTGATTTAAATTTTGGTTTTCTTTGCATGTAGGGCTAGATCTAGGATTCCCCTAGGTGTCCCTGAAATTTGGGTGAATTTCGTGTCCGTTTGGTGTCCGTATCGGACACGTGTCGTAGTGTAGTGTAGGTGTTTGTTGAAATGCCTCTATGGATTGAATGTTAATATTTTTCGAAACAAATTATATATTTGGATAGCCCTTAATATGTAGATTATTTTTGTATATGACTGAGCACACTTCGTGTCTTTGTTCGTGTCCAAATCGGACACGCATCGCCGTACGACACTGCGCACCGGCCCCGTGCGGCTGTCCTGCTACTCGGGTGCCATTGCAGACACGACACAGACTCTCGTGAGCTGAAACTTGATACACACGTTGTCCTAATGACTGACACGACACTTATAAATTTTCACGGGTTCTCGATGTGTGTGCACGAAGAAAATTGGCCTGTACTGACTTTGTACTGCCTGTGCACACACGAAAATTGTTCACTGATACGCACTATTTTTTTGGACACGACACAATGTGGACTCTTTGCAGACACCTAGCCCTACTATGGGCGAACCCAGATGCATGATCACGAGACACGGGTCGCCCTGTGTCGTGTCCTAGGGTGACCCACACGCAGGCACGAGGCTGCCCTGTGTTAATTTTTGACACACTGTATGATTCATATTTTGGACACGTCGTGTCCAATTTTGTGGACACGAATCAACTTGTACAACACCATATTATATTCACACACAATTATGAACCACTTGTTGAAGTTTTATTGAAATTCGAATGTAAAATTGGGTTTTTGAGAATGTTCTGATACAGGGAACCAATTTTCGGTTTTTGAGATTATTCCTCATTTAAACAGATGTTAAATGATGTTTTTAATTATCATATTAACTCTACATACGTATTAATTCCTGCTAAGTTGGTTTTGCAAGTTAAGTTTTGGTTTTGTGTTTGAAAATGGGATTTCGACATGGTTTTGGTTTAAAATTGTTCAACTGTCTGATACTTGTGTCAGTCCAGAGTTTTGTAGTTCATTAGTTTCAGTTTTCTAGGTATCTATATATTAGTTCATTTTACATATAAGTTGAGTATATATATGTTACATATGTTGAGTGTTTACACATATGTAATATACATAGGTATATACATACAGTGGATTTTCGAATGGATGCAAATGTCTGATACCTTCCTGTTTGTTTTCCTGATTTTGATTCCTCTTTTAAAAATTGATTTTCAAGTTATTGGCTATGTTAAAATCCATGAACATTGGTGGGTAACTGTTAAATTGATTCATGGGTTAGGATTGCACTTGAGTAGATGGGAATTCGAATTTGGGATGGGTTTTGGAATGGACTGCTATATGAACAGTCGACTGATACACAGCCCTGTATTTTAATTTCCTGATTTTAGATTCCTATTTTAAAACTGATTTCAAAGATTATATTTGCCATGTATACATCTGAATTTATATATGGGTTTCAGTATTTGGTTTTGAATAAATTGGGGTTGATTAGGTCCTTACCTGAAATGAGATTCAATGATTTGATATTAAATGAGATTTGCATGATTTACACTGTTCTAAATATGATAGTTTACTGCTAATGGAATCCTGAGATTCATTCTAGTTCCATCTGTGACTATTGATTTCAGTCACTTGCACACAAACCTCCCCTCCACTCTTGGCTCAGCACACCCTCACACACACAAGATTGCTGTACACCATATCACCCTTCACACTGTTTAGCTATAGCCGAGACACAATTGGCATTTGGGCTGTCCAACAGTCACTGATGCATGTTCACTGACATTGAATGTCAGTTGAACTTAATTCCTGATTTTATGAGATTGTTTGGGTTTTCAATTAGGATTAGACTGATCCATGAACTGTCACCTGCATACCACACCTTGCTATACACACTGTCCTGTGAATGCATACACATCACACATGCCATGTTTTCCTATTTGACCTAAGAATTCACATGCTCACATTGAACTTATCTTCCATATGAAAACTGAGATGCTATTTCTGCACAATATCACTCATTCTTTTTCTGGGAATTTTGTGGGGTTGGTTATGTTATATATATGTGTGTGTATGAGAGGAGAGGTATATAAGTATATGAATGTGGGGTATTCAATTGAGTTATGTGGTGGGTTTGGGAACAATTGTGATAGGGTAGATACATAGGTTAGTTGATTTATATTATGGTATGCATATATGTATACAGTTATACCTATATATGTATGAATGTTGATTTGAGTAATTATATGATATGGTTATGTAGTTTTATATATATATAGATATGTATTGAGGGTTCCTATGTGTATATAGGATATATGTATATATGTGATAGATATAATATAGGGAATAGACTATATGATACATAGGCTATATATGCCTAGGGCTATAGACTTTGGGTATGTGTATACATTGTTATGTATATAGAATATAGTATTAAGGTATCCTAGTTATACTAGTATATGGTTGGTGTTGAGATAGCCTTAGATAGAGTTTGACCAAACTCTAGATATTGACCAATATTGACTAGAGTTGACCCAGAGTTGACCTAGTTTGACCTAGACAATTGACCAGGGTTGACTTAGAGTTGACTTTGACCTAGATCGGTCTAGAAATCATGTAGATTGCATCATAAACATCATTGTCTTATTTTAAACACATTATAACCTGTACTGCTCTATTTAGGACATTGTGACTCCGATGCAGACATCTGACATTATACTACTCTTTTCAGAGTGTCAGGCGAGTACATTCTCTGATAGTTCTCTCATTTACTTGTCAATTACTGTACTTCAGTTCTAGTTAGTTGTATACGATTCTCTGTTACAACACGTATGGATATTCTGGATTAATGTATACGACACACATTTATTTTTTGGCCTCTATTACTGGTATCATCATTCCTGGCTTCTATTACTGGAATCACCTACTGGAATCATTTACTGGAATCATTTACTGGTATCATTATATTTTGGCTGGACTCATCTTGAATCATTGTGTCAGAATTCTGAATTCACTTGCTGGGAGGGAAAATACTAGAGTAAGACATGTAGACATACCATATTTCTGGAATCATCCTTTGCTGGAATCAAACTGGAATGATAGCCATCTCACACCCGGCCAGGTGTGTGATGTACCGAATTACCTATAGCCGTTTATATGTCGATCTCGGTATTTTAAAACACACTGCTAGAGTATAGGCTGGACTCACCCTGGAATCATTGATCACTATAACTGGAATCGTCCCTTACTGGATTCATCTTATATTAGATTCATCTTGTACTTGGCTCACATTGGAGTTACACTGGTATACATTACTGTCTGAACTTTATATCATATTACCCTGGTTCAGCTAGTTCTATTTTTACAGTCTTCATTGCTATGATTCTTCTCTTGTTTAGTCATTTTTCTTTTCTTGCACTTTATCTGTCTCTCTTACCATCACCTGAATATAAACTGCCATTTTTATCAATACAACTGTCTATAACTGCTTTATAGTTCTCTGTCATTTACTTGGGTTTTCTAGATGAGATGTGCTCGTTCCTGTCCTGACTGGACCTATTGTAAATTTTACAGATGGTTGTCCTGAGGACACGTGCCCTACATATTACTGTCCAAGAGATGGTTTAGCTACCTTTGGCCCCGACACTCAGAAGTGATCGGGATTTAGTTTAGTAGACTTGCATTTACTTTCATTTAGAGCTTGTTGTATTGAATTGAGACTTGAGATGTATTTGAGATTATTCAGATGTTGTTATTATTTCATTAGTTATTGTTGTCTTCAATTTCTTAGTTAAATTTCGGTGTTATCTTATCGTGCTTAGACTGTGATTGAGTTACACCATATCTTATACTTGTCCTCCGTTTGGAGTTGATCATGATGAGTACATTATATACTACATGAGTTGATGGTTTGTTAGAGACTTAGAACAGCGTTCTACCGTCGACACTGCGGCGTAGGCTGGGCACTGTTACGTACTCGTACCCTCACAGTGGGTGCGAGTCGTGACACCAGGTAAGGGTATCCTACTATTTCTTAACTCGGGTGTTGTCATGAAAATCTATTGCAGACATGTCATTTCCCTGTTAACGCTTCCAGGTCTATAAACATGTACCTATGCTATAGGTGGTGACATCCATGATGATATTTGAATCTCTCTGTGAACTCAAACATCAACATCCCACAGGGAACGAGTATCAACTAATACTATTATAAGATCTGATACTAAAGGTTGGTTTTACTACTAAGTGTCAGCTATGGTACCAATATCTGGATATAATTCAAGCATCCCTCTGGTGCTTAATGTGCAACCTAATGCTTAGCGAATAGTTTGACTCAAACATGGCTCCGACTCCCTACTGCATACCACCTCTCTTATCTACCCATTATATGATACTCGACACAAAGGGAAACATGGTTTCAGAAACATATCCTTGCTAAACATTACTCCAAACAGATCTTAGACAATGTGGGGATGACGGGTGTACCTGACAGAGATGGCGGCATTCGTCTGACCTGTTGACTACACCAATTGCACACTCCAATGGGAAAAGAAGGGGAAAAATTTCTTCCTTTGGGGGTCGACGGACTTCTACACAAATATATATAGAGGAAGCATTAGATTATACTAAAGGTTCAATCGATAAGGAAGAATCAATTTAAATTCCAGTTTGGAGGGATCTAAATTCGACCGGAATTGAGATTTGGAGGGGATGTTGCTCTATGCGGTTTTAAATAGGGATTTGAATCGAATGCATCCATATTGTGCAAGTTTAAACAGAAACTTGATTTGAATTTCCGGTTTTTTACACACAGGTCCCTGCCACAATTTACATTTCCAGTTTTTACCCTAACAATTAATATTTTTCCAAAGAAACAAAAAAAAGTGATGTCAAAACAAGTTTTAACAAACATGGAAATTTGATCAAGGGTTTACAAATCTACCCCCTTGGAAAAATTTCGTCCTCAAAATTTAAGAGACCGAAATAAAAATCGTACTCAAAATTTAAGATAGACGCAGAATAGTAATGTACCTCACTGCTCAAACAGATAGGGAAAACGCTCGCGCATCTCGTCCTTTCTCTCCCACGTGGACTCGCCCGGGGAATGGTGTCTACATGCGACGCGTACCAAGGGAATCGTCTGATTCCTCAATACCTTCTCTCTACGGTCCAAAATCTCTACAGGCTGCTCCTGGTAGCTGATGTAAAACCCCTATTTTTTAAATTATTTTTTATTATTTTATTAGACTTCAAATTTAATTTATACAATTTATGGTTTTTATTAATTATTAAAAATGACCTTAGCCATTGTTGTGTTTTGAGCACAAGGCGACCATGAATTTTGGCACGAAAGATGTAGCAGTGTGCTTTGACCAGTATATTAGCCATGTCGTGGGAGGCTTAGCCATAGTTCAGTCCGAACTAGGAAAACCAGGCCGAGTTGTGAAATAACGCATTTAAAGTATTTTATTTAGATATTATTTTATATATTAATTTTTAGATGACCCGGTTTGTCCAAACCAGTCCGAATTGGGTTCGAACCAATTTAAGTCCATATAAGCATGTAGTATGACCAAATGTGGCCATGTAGGAATATTTTATGTATATACAAATATTTTCTAAATTACTTTAGAATTTTATGTGCAATTTCTAATTATTTAATTATTCGTACTATTATTGGTATTTTATTATTAAATAATATCGTGCAATATTTGTATAAATTTTTGGACCCGGATAAGGGTGTGCGGTATAAGTTCACCCATTGGAAAGATTTTATTAATTTATTATTATAAAATTTATTTTGCGAAGATTTAATAAACATGATTATTCTATAGAGATATTATTATTATTTTTAGTTGATTTATTGTGATTTGAATTTTATATATATGTAGATATGTTTAAATATATTAAATAATTGGGTAGATAATATTTAATTTGGTGTTTAAATTTTTAAATAAGATTTATGGTGGAAATTTATGGATATATGCATATATATATATATATATATATATATATATATATATATATATATATATATATATATATATATATATATATATATATATACATGGTTATAAATATATAGAAAAGGTTTAAAAAGATTTGAAAGAAAAAGAAAAGAGAAAAAATAAAATAAAAAAAGAGGCTATGTGGTCGGCCCCACCAAAGTGGGAATCGACCACAACTAATTAGCTACCAGCAGCCCATTGTGCCCCCCCCCCTTTACAAAGAAACTAGCAACATTAGCAGCACTTACAATAGGCCGACCCCCCCAACCTTATATATATATATATATATATATATATATATATATATATATATATATATATATATATATATATGAACTAAACCCTAATCAAATTCCTCTCTCCTCCATCCTCCTCCCACTCTTCGGCGTGCGTGCCAGCCTCGCCGGAGCGACAGCATCTCCGCCTCCCGATCGTCACGGCGACAACAACAACAATAAAACAACAGATTCCCACTTTAAGGTATCCCACTTCCCCGATCAATTTCTCTGTCAATTCTACTCCGATTTTTGATCCGTAAATTCGTTTAGAAAGCCCACATGACCCTCTTCGAGATCCCCCAACTGGATTTCAACATGGCCATCCAACTTGCTCGAAAAATCGAAAAAATATATATATGAACTAAACCCTAATCAAATTCCTCTCTCATTCTCTCTCCTCCATCCTCCTCCCACTCTTCGGCGTGCGTGCCAGCCTCTCAGGAGCGACAGCATCTCCGCCTCCCGATCGTCACGGCGACAACAATAACAACAATAAAACAACAGATTCCCACTTTAAGGTATCCCACTTCTCCGATCAATTTTTCTGTCAATTCTACTCCGATTTTTGATTCGTAAATTCGTTTAGAAAGCCCACATGACCCTCTTCGAGGTTCCCCAAGTGGAATTCAATATGGCCATCTAACTTGCTCAAAAAATCGAGACGAAGTTAGAGAAAAACCACTTTTCTGAAATATTAAAAACTGTTTTAAAACACCAACTTGTCGGCCACTTTTCTTTCTGTACAATAGGATTTTGTAGAAACTAATTAAAGACAGTCAAAGTCAACATAACTGAGATTGTAACGCACCTTCTGGATTTACTTTTCATCTAGTGTGTAAAAAGTTACACGTTGCTAAAGTTTTACGAAAAATTTTAAATTTTGTTTTTAAAAATTAGAAAAATAACCGGATACGACGTCCGTCCCGACAAACCGGGCGACGTGGTCGCGTACTATACGCATCAAAAGGCGCGTATAGATGTTGTCGACGTGTAGAAACTGACGGAACCCGATTTCGTTGCATGTGTGCAAAGAAATCAGTACGTATCTGTCGAGATACCCCGTATCGACCTTTTGCAAATTAAGTCACAACTTCGTGTACACTCATCAAATCACGACGAAACTTGCCCCATTGGACTCGAAATATTTTTCTGGTCTTGTGAGCCAAGTTTGGTTCAATTCTGAGAAGATTGATCGGGACGCCATTTTAGCGGGCCCACAATCCCACTCAACGGGCAATTTTGTGCACGACCCACCGGAATCCAAAATTGGACATACCGTTGGGTTCGTCTCATCAAAATAAATTCGTAGATATGTAGTTTGATGACTTTAGAGACCGTAGATATTGGCACACATTTCGGTGTAAAGCGGGTCCAACGGCGGACATCGTTTTGATCCGAAATTACAATTTTGTCCCTGTTCCGGAATTTAACTTTTTAGACAGGCATTTCCTAGGCATATCTTATATTACAAACTCGTTTATGATGTTTGTTGCAGCATCCGGAGTCATCTGCGGGATTTGGCTTTTCTTGCTTCGTTTATTTGTCTGTTCGAGCTACTGGATTATTCTTTTTTGCACAAACCTTAGGCAAGATACCTTGCCATTATACTATTTATATTCAGTTTGCATTTTATTATATATCACTGTTTATTTATTTCCAGTTCTTACCGTTCTTGATTTGTTGTCTGCTCAGTGATATTAGATATACTTTGTTATTATCCTTTGATTGCATGTGGACTTAGAGTTAAGAGACTACCGTTTGTAGTGTATTGCATATTCTTTGACACAGTTGTACCATGAGGATGTGTGAGATGAGTTGCATGTAGAGGTTCTTGCGTATGGGCTGATCCCCCATGCGCATGCGTTAGGGCTAACTGCTAATAGAGGCATGTTAGGAGACTTAGCAGTTAGAAGAGGTACATGAGTCATGGATGTGACTCTGTTAGGCATTGGGTAGGAAAAACAGTTCCTTAACGTATGGGCCAAGTATGTACTTCCCTATTGCCGATTATCTCCGCGGGAGATACGGCCCTAGATCCTGATACCTGATTTACTGCTGGCCTCTGACATTCGATGAATGTTATGCTTTGAGGTCCCTGGTATCCTGATGGGACCATACCTGAGATTACTGCTACTGAGCCAGAGTGCCCATGCGTTGAAGGTTTGTTCTTATTGCATAAACACATTAGAATGGTCAGGTAACCATCGTCAAATGTTATATCACCCCGTCCCATTAATAGCTTGGGACAATGTCTCATCGCGGCATAGTGTGCCACCCCTTGTCCTTGTTTGGTTGTAGGGGTAGTCCACTGTTTCGATGATGAGGTATTAGATCTTGTTACGAGTGGGACTATTTACTTTACTTGTGATTTATGATATGGCATATATATTTAGTTATGTGGTATGTTCTTTATGTATCTTGTTACGTCCCTCTGAGGACATGGTTATCTCTCCAGGTGTGTGCTTCTGTGATATTGCAGGTGTTCTAGCCGAGGTCACGATCTTCTCTATTCATTCGGAGATGACGTGTCTTGGGTCTTTCTTTGCTACTCCCGCCAAATCATTTCTATTTCCATGTATATTTTTCCTTACTTGTTGGTAGTAGATTTGTCTCCGCCCAACGTATTGTACGAAGACGTATTACAGTTGATTATATGATATCTTTTATTCTTCATTTGAGGATGAGATTAGATTACTCTTGGTTTACTGTATTTTACAGCTTATGTATTCATACGAGATTTTCATACATTGGAGTATACTTCGTATGTATGCAGCTGGCATGGATACGTACCTAGTCCTAAGTATTTTGGGACTGGGGCATTACATATTTTTATGGTGGCCCATGCAGGTCGAGTTTGTCACTTCGGTTACGTAATTGTACCAATGTGAGCCTGCAATATAGGATTAGAATTTAGAAATCTCATCCATACAGCTTGACCTCTTCCTTTGGCTTCAAATTTCGAACTCTCTTTCGACCTCCTTGAATTACACCTTGCTTGATTCCTTTCTACCGTCGATTCTTATTTTCGTGCTCAGTATCAACTAGGAAGATGACTACATTAGTATATGCTCATAGGTCACACATATGGCTAGAATGGTTATATTGGCAATTGGAATACATTCAAGACTCTAATTGAGTTAAAAAGGCTTTTTTTGTGTGAATTAATGATTAGTAATTTGTAAAGTAGGTTACTACCAAGGAAGGTTTTAATCTTCAGATTTCTAAATAGTAAACACCATAGGATTGATACTGCAGGAAGGAGAAAAAAAATAGCTAGAATCTTTATACCCTTGATTTAAGAAATTGATTAGCTTTTTGAGATTTGATATTTATGATTTATTGGGTTATAGCTATACATCTTTGCACAAGTATAAAATTGATTTGCTTTTCGAGTTGTGATATTTATGAGTTTTGGGTGATAGATATACATCTTTGAACAAATAATATATATATATATATATATATATATATATATATATATATATATATATATATATACATACATCTTTGAACAAATATAAAATTTATTTGATTTTCGAGTTTTGATGTTTATGATTTATTGTATTATAGTTATACACCTTTGAACAGTTATAAATTTGGTTTAAAAATAATCTTAGCTTTTAAAAATGGCCATAGGAATTATTTAAATTTGAGTTGTACAACTTGCAATTTTTGTGTTTAGTAAATTTTGAATTTTAAGTGGAAGTAATGACGGTGAATTTTGGTTTAAAATATTTGAAAGATATGAAAACGATTTTTGAAAAAAATTTATTTTAAATGGTGTCCTATGATTGATGATTTACAAATCTATTTAGATTTTTGGTAAAAAAAAGATTTTAACTGATAAGATTATTTGAAAATTTAGTTTAATGAGGGATTGCTAATATTAAAATTTTTGGGAGAATTTCGAAGGATGTGATGGAAAGTTATTTTGATTGATTAAAGAAAGTTACTATTTAAAAGTTGTAATTTTGTTGGAATAACTTAGCATGAATAGAAGTTAAAAATTGATGAGAGCATTGAGCTTAATTTTTGAGACTGCTTTTAATACGCTAAAAGTTTTATTATGAGTTATTTGAAAATTTTAGAGTGTTAAATTTTTGATTGATTGTGAAATTTTTATGGATTCGTAAATTATGAACTCTTGAGTTAAGTAGTTGAATTTAAACGTTAATCTTGGAAAATGTTAGTAGTAACGTGATAAAGTTTGCTTTGAGATTTATGAAAGTGATTTAAACTTTGGTCATGATTAAATTGAATGACTTGCAGTGAATAAAAATTTGGGGTGGTTATTTTTGAAAATTTTATTTAGAGACTTTTGGAGAAAATTTGAGCAAAATTTTAATGGTGGACAACCAAGAGAGTCCAAATAAGATGGATGAATTCTACAGTATTGCACACTAAGCTACCATATCACTCATGACCATGATAATAGTATGTACACAAGTGTTGTTAGTCATCTACCAAGCTATGTGACTGTATTTCCACCTTGACTTACTCGACCTTCCTTCAATTCTAGATCTTTTAATTGCGACCTTCTAACCCATTTGCAATTTGAATAATGATCTAATGGTTCCTTAACTGTATTCATCTAGAAGACTATCTTCTCTCCAAAATTGTGTTCCTAAATTATTTTTACTGGATTCTTTAATTAATTTTATTTCATGCTTTAACTTGATCTTCTTTATTTTTGTGCATTAATTATCACCTCGTAAACTCCCATCTTCTATTTTTGATCTTTTGGCATCCCTTACCGTGACTTGGATATTTGGAGCACAACACTAGACTTTTCCTTCCAACAAATTTTATATGTAACACCTAGACAAGTCCACCTTCATGTAGATATATCATGTCCCACTAAAACACGTCTCCTTGTACACTATTTTAATGATATGACCTTCTGGTCAAAATGGCCAAACTATAACCTCTACCATGACACCAAAATACTTCCCGACTTCAATTAAGAGATCCAACCTTGACTCAATCCCTTAACCCGATAGGTGAATTTTGTTCTACTTAGTTCCTTAAATGCTTACATTTGTGCTTTATCTTGATTGCTTAACCCATTGTCCCATCCCATTACTAGTTTAATCCTTGTAAGTTGGGTAGAATATCTCACGGCCCAACAAAGCCTTTGTCCTTGTGACCCATGTTGATAAGTTTGCTTATAATATAAGTTCAGAGGACCCTAACTTAGCTAGTCAACCAAGACAACTGTACAGGCCCAAACTTCGGGCGAGCCTTGATTTTAAAAGATCTTGGACTATTTAAAATTCCTTCATCAGTACCTCCCTTGCTCATATTTTGACTATCTCATGCTGCTAATGTAGCTTCAGTTTTGCAAGCTTATTTCGTTATCAAGCTTGATCGTGACATATTTTATTGGGTGCACCCACTAACATATTGTATAATCAGAACCGGTGCATGATGGTCTGATCAACCTATTGCACTTTGGTTCGCTTATCATATATTATTCTACGTGGATGGAGACATAGTAAACTTGCCTTAGAGTCTCATCCGCGACAGCATTGACAACTCTCATTTGAATTATTTTCGTCGCCTATGAACCACGTATTCGTACTCGATAGCATCCTCCTTGAACTCTTTATTGTTTTTACTTTACTTATATTAGAAAGACCAGGCACTGTGCATGATAGATAGATGCAAGATATCACCTTTCGTTTTCCTATCAGTTATTTCAACACGAATTTAGATAGCCACCGACCCACTCATGTGGCTATATCCTCACCTTAAACTCTTCTTCTCCCTAATCCTAGAATTTTCATTGTGCCCTTCCAATCCCTCTTGAACGCACGAGAGTGATTCTAATCATCACTTAATCAAACCCTCGACCAAGACGATTAGTATCCAGTTCTCCCTTAAGGAATCACATCTCCTAAATGTCTAATTTATTCTCTTTGGCCTACCCAATTCCTTACTGTTCTCTAAAATTGGATATTCAAAATTTTGCTACCTTCATTAGAAACCCTTATTCAATTCCATAACCATGATATATTTTTGTATATATCGACTCCACAATTTTCTATTGCATGGTGGTGTTGAACGCCGTTTTATCGACTCCTCCAAAAATTTAATTGTATTTTGGTATTGACGAACTCTTCCTATCCCTCAACCCTATCTACCCTATTAATCCTAAATTTCGAGGACAAAATTCTTGTAAGTTGGGTAGGATATAAAACCCCTATTTTTTAAATTATTTTTTTAGACTTAATTTAATTTATATAATTTATGGTTTTTATTAATTATTAAAAATGACCTTAGCCATTGTTGTGATTTGAGCACAAGGAGACCATGAATTTTGGCACGAAAGATGTAGCAGTGTGCTTTGACCTGTATATTAGCCATGTCGTGGGAGGCTTATCCATAGTTCAGTCCGAACTAGGAAAACCAGGCCGAGTTTTGAAATAACGCATTTAAAGTATTTTATTTAGATGTTATTTTATATATTGATTTTTAGATGACCCGGTTTGTCCAAACCAGTCCGAATTGGGCCCGAACCAATTTAAGCCCATGTAAGCATGTAGTATGACCAGATGTGGCCATGTAGGCATATTTTATGTATATACAATTATTTTCTAAATTACTTTAGACTTTTATGTGCAATTTCTAATTATTTAATTATTCGTACTATTATTGGTATTTTATTATTAAATAATATCGTGCAATATTTGTATAAATTTTGGACCCAGATAAGGATGTGTGGTAAAGGTTCACCCATTGGAAAGATTTTATTAATTTATTATTATTAAAATTTATTTTGCGAATATTTAATAAACATGATTATTCTATAGAGATATTATTATTATTTTTAGTTGATTTATTGTGGTTTGAATTGTATATATATGTAGATATGTTTAAATATATTAAATAATTGGGTAGATAATATTTAATTTGGTATTTAAATTTATAAATAAAATTTATGGTGGAAATTTATGGATATATGCATATATATACACATGGTTATAAATATATAAAAAAGGTTTAAAAAGATTTGAAAGAAAAAGAAAAGAGAAAAAAAATTTAAAAAAAGGCTATGTGGTCGGCCCCACCAAAGTGGGAACCGACCCTAACTAATTAGCTAGCAGCAGCCCATTGTGCCGTCCCCACCCCTTTACAAAGAAACTAGCAACATTAGCAGCACTTACAATAGGTCGACCCCCCTCCCAACCTTTTATATATATATATATATATATATATATATATATATATATATATATATATATATATATATATATATATATATTAACCAAACAGCATTTTATTAAATTATAAAAGGGGCTCGTAGCGAGCAGTACAGGTGCCAGGGTCCAAAACACACAAAAAAGCCCTGGTAGGCAACGTAGAAAATACATAAAAGTAAGTTTTGAAATTTCGAAAAATTTCGAAATTTGGAAACTTAAGAGGGTTTAGAAAATGTCTGAAATGAGCGGGTGTGGACGCTCGGCCCTAGGGGGGTGGCACACTGCCAGATTATTATTTTTTTTTGGGAATGCAAAAATAGAAAGAAGGAAAAGTCAAATTTGAATTTGAATTTGAAAACCGCCAGGGGGGTGAGGCCAGGCACGCGACTCGAGAGTGGCGCTTGGCCCTAGGGGGTAGGTGGGCGCGGGGCCCAAGGGGGCGGGCGCTGGGCCCGAGGAGCTGCTGCGGAGCCCGGAGCGCTGCGCATAGCACGAGGGAGCGGGCGGCGCGATGGGCCTCGGGCGTCGGGGGGCCTGCTTCCGGCGGGGGTGGCTGGGGGGACGAGGAGGGGGGACGGGACGCCGTCGACTGCCGGCGACGGCGGGGACACGGGCCCGGAGAAGCAGCGGACGGATGGTCGGAGAACCGGGCGCGGGTGCGAGCCTGCCGGAGGGGACGAGGAGGGCGGGAGGCGAAGGGACGGAGGAGGGGAGAGACGGGAGCACCGTCCGAGGCGGCGGTCACGCCGGCTGCAGCCGCTGGCCGAACACGAAGAAGGGGAGGGGGGCAGCCGGCTTGCGGCGCTGAGAGCGCCGGAGCTCGGTGGGAAGAGCGAGCGGCGACGACAGCTGATCCTCCGAAGGAGGTCCGCCGACCGACGCCGGGGAGAGAGCCAACGCGGGGCCAGGGCTCGCTGATGGCCACGGCGCGGAGGCTGGGGGAGGGGACGGGTACGGAGGTCGCAGCGCCGCCACCGAGGCCCACGAGGGGGAGGCCGCCTGCGCCGGAGAGCACGCCGACAAGGTGGGGGCGGGGGCGGGGGCGGGGCCCAGGCTAGGGCTGGAGGAAGCCGGGAAGCGTGCGGGCGGCGTCCACGAGAGGAAGGAGATGGCGGCAGACGACGATGCGGGGGCCGAAGAGGGCCTCGGCGCGTCCACCATGGCCCATGAGGGCGGAGGGACCACCGAAGAAGGGGAGAACATCGGCGAGAGGGGAGAGGGGGAGACGTGGAGCGGGCCTGAACCGCCGGGCGCCGGGATGGGCGACGTCGGCCACCGAAGATAGAGGTGCGCGGCCGCCTCCGAGGGTGGGGACGACGCCGGATCAGGAGGAGGCGGAGGCCACGAAAGGAGGCGGCGGCCACGAAAGGGGAGCAGCGACGGGAGGAGGGGCCGGGAGGGAGGAGAGCGTGGAGGAGGGGGTCGCAGCCGGCGAAGCCGCAGGGGGGACTGCAAGAGGCGGAGGGGCCGTAGCGGGAGGGGGCGCTCCGAGCGGAACGGCAGCCGGCCGACGGCGCCGCTGCCACCGAGGACGACGATGACGTCGCTGGGGAAGGGTGAGGAGGATGGGAGGGATAGGGGGGCTCCACGGGGGCGACGCCGCCGGGGTGGTCCAGGCGGAGCCCGGCCAGCCGAGGGTGGTGGGGGAGCTCCCGAGGGGAAAAAAGAAACCGACTGGGGAGGCGAGGCCGGGGACGCCGACCGGAGGCCATGGGGGAGGGGCGGAGGCCGGAACCCAGCCGAGCCACCAGCTCCCAAGGGGGAGGGGCGGTGCGGCGAGAAGAGGACCCGCCGGCTGCCGCCGTCCCACCGGCAGCTCCCGAGCACTAGGCTCCCGAGTCTTCCTCATTTTTTTTATATATTATATATATATATATATATATATATATATATATATATATATATATATATATATATATATATTTGGATATATATATATATATATATATATATATATATATATATATATATATATATATATATATTTTATATATTTATATATATATATATATATGAACTAAACCCTAATCAAATTCCTTTCTCCTCCTCTCTCCTCCATCCTCCTCCCACTCCTCGGTATGCGTGCCAGCCTCGCCGGAGCGACAGCATCTCCGCCTCCCGATCGTCACGGCGACAACAACAACAACAATAAAACAATAGATTCCCACTTTAAGGTATCCCACTTCCCCGTTCAATTTATCTGTCAATTCTACTCCGATTTTTTATCCGTAAATTCTGTAGAAAGCCCACATGACCCTCTTTGAGATCCCCTAGGTGGATTTCGACATGGACATCCAACTTTCTCGAAAAATCGAGACAAAGTTGAAGAAAAACCACTTTTCTGAAATATTAAAAACTGTTTTAAAATACCAACTTGTCGGCCACTTTTCTTTTTGTACAATAGGATTTTGTAGAAACTAATTAAAGATAGTCAAAGACAACATAACCGAGACTGTAACACACCTTCTGGATTCACTTTTTATCTAGTGTGTAAAAAGTTACACGTTGTTAAAGTTTTACGAAAAATTTTAAATTTTGTTTTCAAAAATTAGAAAAATACCCCGATACGACGTCCGTCCCGACAAACCGGGTGACGTGGTCACACACTATACGTATCGAAAGGCACGTATGCATGTTGTTGACGTGTGGTAACTGACGGAACCCGACTTCGTTGCATGTGTAAGACGAAATCAGTGTGTATCCGTCGAGATACCCCGTATCGACCTTTTGCAAATTAAGTCACACTTCGTGTACACTCATCAAATTGCGACGAAACTTGCGCCATTGGACTCGAAATATTTTTCTGGTCCTGTGAGCCAAGTTTGGTTAAATTCTGAGAAGATTGATCAGGACGCCATTTTAGCGGGCCCACAATCCCACTCAACGGGCGATTTTGTGCACGGCCTATCGGAATCCAAAATTGGACATACCGTTGGATTCGTCTCATCAAAATAATTTCGTAGACATATAGTTTGACGAGTTTAGAGACCGTAGATATTGGCACACATTTCGGTGCAATACGGGTCCAACGGCAGACATCGTTTTGACCCGAAATTACGATTTTGTCTATGTTCCAGAATTTAAGTTTTGGACAGGCGTTTCCTAGGCATATCTTATATTCCAAACTCGTTCGTGATGTTTGTTTCAGCATCCGAAGTCATCTGGGGGATTTGGCTTTTCTTGCTTCGTTTATTTGGCTGTTCGAGCTACTGGATTATTCTCTTTTGCACAAACCTCAGGCAAGATACCTTGCCATTATACTATTTATATTCAGTTTGCATTTTATTACATATCACTATTCATTTATTTCCAGTTCTTACCAATCTTGATTTACTGTCTGCTCAGTGATATTAGATATACTTTATTATTATCCTTTGATTGCATGTGGACTTAGAGTTAAGAGACTACCGTTTGTAGTGTATTACATATACCTTGACATAGTTGTACCATAAGGAAGTGTGAGATGAGTAGCATATAAAGGTTCTTGTGTGTCGGCTAATCCTCCATGCGCATGCGTTAGGGCTAACTGTAGTGCCCCGCTCCGCGAAGGCACTAGATCGACAGAAAGATCGGATTGCTGGCTCTGTAACAGAAGACGATTGATCTGGGTGAGTGGACGAAGTCTCATTTGCTGATTCGCTTACGCCTAATAAGAATTCGAGTTTTTGATTGAATGCTATTGATAATAACAAGATAGTAAATTATTGAATATGCTTTAAGAGAATCGATATGTTGCCATGCTAAGAGCAACAAAAGAGATGACATGTATGCTAAGAAGATTTGTTACCTGCTAATAAGAAACGAATTGATGCCTGTATGCTAAAGTAGAGATGATGCCTTTAATCACAGAACTGTTGCCATGCCTAATAAGAATAGAAAAGAGAATGCTCAATTGTCCATAACAGTAAGCTATCAAGAGTAGAGTTCCTGCTTGTTGTTACTTGCTTTAATAAAGATTGTTCATTGTCCCTTGATTGTTGCTACGAAATGACAGAGATGTATAGAGATGGCACATTGTGCAAAAGAGATGATACGGCTTGTCCGTATAGAGAAAAGACTAGAGCTACTGGCTCGATTATATGAAAAAGAAGAGATGAATATGTTTGAAGTTGCTTGATTGATGCATGATTGTTTATATGATAGTTGCATTTGCATTGGTCTAGATGGCTTGTGCACAAGTGGTAGTCTCTCGACAATTTTAGGGGCACCTGGAGTCGATCGGCCTAGGAGAGAACAGGACACCTGGGACTAGAAGTCCCCACAGTAAGAGGGGGTGTCAGTCTATTAGTAGTTGGGCAAGAAGTTCCGACTACTAATATGGGTATTGCCCATAGACCACAAGAGTTATTGTCATGCATATTGATAAGAGTTAAAAGAATGTTTTGCTAAGAGCTAACAATACAGAGACGAACAGGAAAAAATGTTGGTTTTATCATGTTTATGCTAATCCTTGTTTTGTGCAGGAATGGACGGTCGGCTATGGTAAGAATCACTGAAAAGTGATACATATGTGTTGCTTAAGTTTTCCTATATGAATTGTTTACAGAGATTAATCTGTTACAAAGAAGTGCTATGTTCCCACTAAAGAAAAGATATTATACCATGCTTAATATTGTCCCTAAGAGTTGCTTGAATAAAGAAATAAATATGCTCATGAAACACGCTGTGCACTCCACAGATATGAATAGTCATCGTGCTTGAATTGAATAGTCCCTTGTATGCTTGAAATGAAATGAAACAAATGTTGGCTTTCAAAGATGTGTTTTCAAAACGACATGTAAACAGACTCTATATGCATGAAATATACATAGGTAAAAAGTAGCAAGATCACATCACAAGAAATGTTTTCTCACTAAATGAACAATGATCGTTTCAGACACATGTACCCCCTTTGTCCATAATTCACCAGTATGCTGATATACTGATCCACCATCAGTCTGCATGCAGGTGCACTATGCATCGAGAAGGATAGTCCGAAACGATAGCTTGTGCCTCATCCTCAGGAGCCAGAAATCAGAAGAGATGCCAAGAGATGACATCTATTGCAAGAGTTATTTTGTATATAAAGGGATGTAATGTATGGGAACGGAATCATTGTAATCTATAATGTTCTGAGAGAATGTAACATTGTATCAGAGAGAATCGAGAGCTTGTAATTTGTTCAAATAAAATCAATAAAGAGAAATGTTCTTGTTACCATTGTGTTCAATGCACGTATTCTGAAAATATGTCCGCTGCTGCTTCAATTATGTGCTATATATTCCGCTGCGTTATTGTCAACCTTGTCTATCTTGTCTTGTTACAGGTCTTGGCCTTGTGCAAGTGCAACTTAGGCTTGCACGGCATCATGCCTTAGCGAGGACGAACAGTCTCAAAGAGTCCGAAGCGAGGACGAAAGGACTCTGCGGGATCAGGGCATGACAGAATGGTATCAGAGCAACACGATCCTCTGGCCGATTGATTCGATTGAATTCAAAGATGTTCTCCTGACCAAAATTTCCTTGCCTGCTTGATATTATTAATGAGATGAACGTTCCATACACTAAGTCCGTAAATATTTTTATGATGCCGGCATATGTTTTATCGATTTAATCGATTGAGATTGAAATGCTTGATTGAACAAGAGTTTTGATATGATCTGAATTATGATTTTATGGATTGATGATGGTGAACGATGAGGATTATCGCTGCTAAGGATATCGTAAGTTTCTCCTTAAGTTTCGAGGACGAAACTTCTTTTCGGTGGATAATTATGTAGTATCCCGCTCCGCGAATGCACTAGATAGACAGAAAGATCAGATTGCTAGCTTTGTAACAGAAGACGATTGATCTGGGTGAGTGGACGAAGTCTCATTTGCTGATTCACTTACGCCTAATAAGAATCAAAGTTTTTGATTGAATGATATTGATAATAACAAGATAGTAAATCATTGAGTATGCTTTAAGAGAATCCATATGTTGCCATGCTAAGAACAAGAAAAGAGATGACATGTATGCTAAGAAGATTTGTTACCTGCTAATAAGAAATGAATTGATGCCTGTATGCTAAAGTAGAGATGATGACTTTAATCACAGAACTGTTGCCATGCCTAATAAGAATAGAAAAGAGAATGCTCAATTGTCCATAATAGTAAGCTATCAAGAGTAGAGTTCCTGCTTGTTGCTACTTGCTTTAATAAAGATTGTTCATTGTCCCTTGATTGTTGCTACGAAATGACAGAGATGTATAGAGATGGCACATTGTGCAAAAGAGATGATACGGCTTGTCCGTATAGAGAAAAAAGTAGAGCTACTGGCTCGATTATATGAAAAAGAAGAGATGAATATGTTTGCAAGTTGCTTGATTGATGCATGATTATTTATATGTTAGTTGCATTTGCATTGGTCTAGACGGCTTGTGCATAAGTGGTAGTCTCTCAACGATTCTGGGGGCACCTGGAGTCGATTGGCCTAGGAGAGAACAAGACACCTGGGGCTAGAAGTCCCCACAGTAAGAGGGGGTGTCAGTCTATTAGTAGTTGGGCAAGAAGTTTCGACTGCTAATATGGGTATTGCCCATGGACCACAAGAGTTATTGTCATGCATATTGATAAGAGTTAAAAGAATGTTTTGCTAAGAGAAAACAATGTAGAGACGAACAGAAAAAAATGTTGGTTTATCGTGTTTATGCTAATCCTTGTTTTGTGCAGGAATGGACGGTCGGCTATGGTAAGAATCACTGAAAAGTGATACATATGTGTTGCTTAAGTTTTCCTATATGAATTGCTTGCAGAGATTAATCTGTTACAAAGAAGTGCTATGTTTCCACTAAAGAAAAGATATTATACCATGCTTAATATTGTCCCTAAGAGTTGCTTGAATAAAGAAATGAATATGCTCATAAAACACGCTGCGCACTCCACAGATATGAAGAGTCATCGTGCTTGAATTGAATAGTCCCTTGTATGCTTGAAATGAAATGAAACAAATATTGGCTTTCAAAGATGTGTTTTCAAAATGACATGTAAACTGACTCTATATGCATGAAATATACATAGGTAAAAAGTAGCAAGATCACATCACAAAAAATATTTTCTCACTAAATGAACAGTGATCATTTCAGACACATGTAGCCCCTTTGTCCATAATTCACCAGTATGCTGATATACTGACCCACCATCAGTCTGCATGCAGGTGCACTATAAATCGAGAAGGATAGTCCGAAGCGATAGCCTGTACCTCATCCCCAGGAGCCAAAAATCAGAAGAGATGCCAAGAGATGACATCTGTTGCAAGAGTTGGTTTTGTATATAAAGGGATATATTGTATGGGAACGGGATCATTGTAATCTGTAATATTCTGAGAGAATGTAACATTGTATCAAGGAGAATCGAGAGCTTGTAATTTTTTAAAATGAAATCAATAAAGAGAAATATTCTTATTACCGTTGTGTTTAATGCACGTATTCTGAAAATATGTCCGTTGCTGCTTCAATTATGTGCTATATGTTTCGCTGCATTATTGTCAATCTTGTCTATCTTGGCTTGTTACAGGTCTTGGCCTTGTGTAAGTGCAACTTAGGCTTGCACGGCATCACACCTTAGCGAGGACGAACGGTTTCAAAGAGTCCGAAGCGAGGACGAAAGGACTCTGCGGGATCGGAGCGTGACACTAACTACTAATAGAGGCATGTTAGGAGACTTAGCAGTTAGTAGAGGTATATGAGTCATGGATGTGACTCTGTTAGGCATTGGGTGGAAAGAACAGTTCCTTAACGTATGGGCCAAGTATGCACTTCCCTATTGTCGGTTATCTCTGCGGGAGATACGGTCCTGGATCCCGATACCTGATTTACTGCTGGCCTCTGACATTCGATGAATGTTATGCTTTGAGGTCTCTGGTATCCTGATAGGACCATACCTGAGATTACTGCTACTGAGCCAGAGTACCCATACGTTGAAGGTTTGTTCTTATTGCATAAACACATTAGAATGGTCAGGTAACCCTCGTCAAATGTCATATCACCCCGTCCCATTAATAGCTTAGGACAATATCTCATCGCGGCATAGTGTGCCACCCCTTGTCCTTGTTTGGTTGTAGGGGTAGTCCATTGTTTCGATGATGAGGTATTAGATCTTCTTACGAGTGGAACTATTTACTTTACTTGTGATTTATGACATGGTATATATATTCAGCTATGTGGCATGTTCTTTATGTATCTTGTTATGTCCCTCTGAGGACCTGGTTATCTCTCCAGGTGTGTGCTTCTGTGATATTGCAGGTGTTCTAGCCGAGGTCGCGATCTTCTCTATTCATTCGGAGATGACGTGTCTTGGGTCTTTCTTTGCTACTCCAGCCAAATCATTTCCATTTCCATGTATATTTTTCCTTACTTGTTGGTAGTGGATTTGTCTCCGCCCAACGTATTATACGAAGACTTATTACAGTTGATTATATGATATCTTTTATTCTTTATTTATGGATGAGATTAGATTACTCTTGGTTTACTGCATTTTACAGCTTATGTATTCATACGAGGTTTCCATACATTAGAGTATACTTCGTATGTATGCAGCTGGCATGGATACGTACCTAATCATAAGTATTTTAGGACTGGGGCATTACAGCTGAGACTCGGTCCCACCCCGATCTCCGAATGATCCAAGACATGACTGGGGTCCGCCACGTATCAACTCAGCTGAGATACGTGGAACACGTTGAACACTCCTTCTAGTGCTGGCAATAATGCTGATCGGATGCTACTGCACCGATCTTCTCGAGAATACCGAATGACCCAATAAAATGTGGGCTGAGTTTACCGCCTTTACCAAAATAAATAGAGCTACGTGTCGGAGAAATTTTTAAAAACACCAAGTCGCCAACCTAAATGCGAAAAATGTTACAACAAATCCCATAACTAAACACATGGTTTATAATAAGGAGATGCTATACCTCAAACTCCAACGGTCTATGGTGACTGTCGGCCTAGTTCTTCTGTCTATCCTGAGCCACGCGAAGCTGCTCTCTAATCATCTTGACTTCCTCTGCAGCATCTACTACCATGTTTGGTCTTAACAGTGCACGCTCTCCCACATCGTCCCAAGATCGTGGGGTACGGTATTTCCGACCATACAGCGCTTCGAACAAGGACATCTCGATTCTAGCTTGGTAGCTGTTGTTGTAGGAGAACTCCACAAGGTAAAGGTGATCCTCCCACGAGCCGCCAAAATCTAGCACGCATGTCCGAAGCATATCCTCGAGCGTCTGAATGGTTCGCTCTAACTGTCCGTCCGTCTGCGGATGATAAGCAGTGCTGAACTTGAGCGCTGTGCCCAAGCTGGTCGGCAGACTCTTCCAGAAGTGGGACATGAATTTGCTGTCGCAATCTGACACGATACTCACTGGAACCCCGCGCAACCTGACTATCTACTTTACATAAAGCTCTGACAACTTTTCTGTAGATAACCCCACTTTGAATGATAAAAAGTGGGCCAATTTGTTCAATCTGTCAACGATGACCCAAATCGTATCTTTCCCGCCCGATGACCGTGGAAGACCGGAAATAAAATCCATAGTGATGTGTTCCCACTTCCACTCAGGTATCGGTAGCGGCTGCAATAATCCTCCTGGTCTCTGCCTCTCGGCTTTGACTTGTAGACATACGAGGCACCTAAAAACGAAATGGGCCACTTCTCATTTCATAGCATACCACCACAGGTGGTTTCCCAGATCCTTGTACATCTTATTGGCTCCCGGATGCAGAGAATACTGGGAACGGTGTGCCTCCTGCATAACTTCATCTCTAAGCTCTCCACTAGGTACACAAAGCCTCGTCCCATGCCTCAACGAACCATCCTCTGCAATTTGCTGTGCCTTCCGAATCCTGTCCATCAGTCCTGACTGAATCTGCATGCCCATCATCTATATCTCGGCCCCTGAAATGATGATCTCAATGCCCAGACTCTCCAAGTCCGCTAATAAGTGACGGTCTCGAGTCAAGCACATTGCTACGAGATACCTGCTCAAAGCATCCGCAACAACGTTAGCTTTTCTCGGGTGGTACTGTAAAGAAATATCATAGTAACTCATCTGCTCAAGCCATCTGCGCTGCCTCATGTTCAACTCCTTTTGTACGAAGACATACTTCAAGCTTTTGTGGTCAGTGAAGATTTCTACTCGCTCTCCGTACAAATAATGTCTCCACAGCTTCAAGGCAAAGATCACGGCTGCCAATTCGAGGTCGTGCGTGGGATGGTTCTTCTCATGCAGTCTCAACTGTCGAGATGCATAGGCTATCACTCTCTTGTTCTGTTCTAGGACACATCCCAGTCCCTGGCCCGAGGCATCACTATAAATGGTGAAACCTCCCGATCCTGTGGGCAAAGCCAAAATAGAGGCTGTTGTCAGCCTCTTCTTCAGCTCATCGAACGCAGCCTGGCAGTCCTCTGTCCACACGAATGCTACATCCTTCCGAATGAGCCTAGTAAGTGGCTCTACAATCCGAGCGAAGCCGTGTACGAATTTTCGATAATACCCTGCTAATCCCAAGAAGCTTCGTATCTCTGCCACCGTAGTCGGAGTAGTCCAAGCTTCTAAAGTTGTAGCCTTCTTCGGATCGACAGATATACCGTCGCCTGTCACCACATGACCAAGGAACTCCACCTTATCCAAGAAAAACTCATATTTCGAGAGTTTTCCATAGAGCTTCTCCTTTCTGAGGGTCTCTAGCACGATCCTCAGATGTTCCTCGTGTTCTTCCGGTGTTTTCGAGTAAATTAATACGTCATCTATGAACACCACTACTAACTTGTTAAGGTATGGATGGAATACCATGTTTATCAAGTTCATGAAGACTGTCGGGGCATTGGTTAACCCGAAAGGCATCAGCATAAACTCGTATTGTCCGTACTTGATCCGAAAAGAAGCCTTTGGTATATCTTCTTTCTTCACTTTCAGCTGATGGTAACCCGACCTCAAATCTATTTTTGAGAATACCCGCGTGCTGCTCAACTAATCGAAGAGATCATCAATCCTCGGCAGCGGATACTTGTTCTTGATAGTATGATTATTCAAGGTTCGATAGTCGATGCACATTCGTACCGTACCATATTTCTTTGGCACAAAAAGGACAGGGGATCCCCATGGTGATGAACTCTCTCTGATGAACCCCTTCTCTAGCAATTCATCAATCTGCTTCTTCAATTCTTCAACCTCCTTGTTGTTGATCCGGTACACCGGTTGCGCCGTTGGTTCTGTGCCTGGCACCAGATCAATAGCAAACTCGATGTCCCTATCTGGCGGCAATCCCGATAAGTCCTCAGAAAAACGTCCATGAACTCCGCGATGATGGGATGCGGTGCCTCTCCCACCTGAATCATAGCTCCGCAAAAACCCTCACTTTGCTGCTCTACTGCCCCTCTAGCGAATTCAAATACAGATTCCCCGGGAGGACTGAATACAACACATCCTCGGTGGCAGTCTATACTGGCAAAATTCTTACTCAACCAATCCATCCCGAGAATGATGTCGAAGCTCGGTAGTGGCATTACGAGTAAGTTTGTGAGTAATACTCTACCTCCCAAGGTGATGCGATACCTTATGCAAATATCCTTGACTAGGATAGCGCCTCTGTCTGTTTTAATTTTTCAACTACCACCCAAGGGTACAGATGCTATGCTATGCTTAAATACAAAAGTTACAGAAATAAAACTGTGGGACGCACCCAAATCAAACAAAGCTATAGCGGAAAAAGAATCGAGAAGTATGGAACCTGCTATCACATCTGGCGTAGGATCAGGCTCCTCAATAGCCATGGCAAAAGCTCTGCCCTGCTGGGGTACTCCTCTCTGCTGGTGCTGTGCGAACCGCTATTGCTGAATAGGGAGCGGTGGATCTCGCGACTGCGTGGCGGCTGGTGGTCTAGCTGGTCCTTTCTGTGCTGGAGCTGCCTTGCGTCTTGCTTGGTCGGAAGCCAATACGCAATCCTTTAGCTGATGTGAAGGTGATCTGCAGTATAAACACGACCCAAGTCTAAGTCTGCAGTAGTCCCAAAGGTGTCGGTCTTTCCATAAAATGTACAATACGGAGCCTGCTGGAGCTGTGTCTGTGGCTGTTGTGTTTAAGCTCTGGCCGGGCCTCGGTTCTACTGATGTGCTAGGGCTCTACCAGTGGACTGGAATTGTTGCTAGTACTGGAAGGTCCTTGGCTGAACTTGAGGACGCTTTGTCTATGTTGGTTGGTGGTTGCTCCTGCCGAAAGTGTCTCGACTCCTCTTCGGCCTATAATTCAGTTCTTCCTCTACAGCTTGGGCGACCTCCAGAATCTCCTCGTAGGTAGTGGCTCGGCTGGTGGCGATAGCTAAGCGAATCTCGTGCGATAATCCTTTTCTGAATCTTCTGGCCTTGCTCTCCGGGGTGTTGACCATACTCTCCGTAAAACGGCTGAGGCGGGAAAACTCTGCAGTATACTCGTCGACGGTGAGATTTTTCTGCTCCAAGTGCTCGAACTGGCTCACCAATGCCTCTTGTTCTACGTCAGGGTAGAATTTCTTCTTGAATAGCCGCTTGAATTCTTCTCAAGTCACGTCTGGAGCAGCAAATCGGGGCTCGCCTTGGGACCATATCCGTGCGATGCCAAAAAGTTGTCGACTAGCTGACTCCACCTTTAGATCTTCTGAGACGCGGGCCATCTTCAGGTATCGCTCCATGTTCTCCAACTACTCATCAGCGTAGATGTAACTCCCGAACCCTATTTTCGTGTATATTAAAATTATTGAGTTTTTCTAAAAAGAATTTTCTTTTTTTATTTTAAGTAAATGTATTATATTGAATTTGGTTAGTCAAACGCTTTTCAATTTTGGATTTATCTTCGAAATCTCGATTTACTTAATTTAGTAGTTAATTAATTTTGTTGAGTATTAGTTGTTAGATAATTTTTCCTGAGAAGGAAAAGTTGTTACTTCTGTTAATAATGATTATTAGTATAATAGAATAGTTATTTGAGATTCTGCTTTAAGGGTATTATTAAATTCTAATTCTTTATCAACAAAATTTTCCTACAAATTAACTTTTCATCTTAAATATGTTTCCTGGGTTATAGCAATTTCTCTATCGTAGCTCTCTGTTAATTTGTAATGATGTTATTATTACTAATTTTGTAATTATTTTATTATTAGTTTTGGTTAAAATGTTTAAATCCTATTTAGTCCTCCTAATAATCTGCTACTGGATGAAAGTAGGGAGTACTAGTCAATTTCAAATTATTGTATTATTAATCCTAATATTTTGTTACTTAATTAAACTAATTACAGTGATTAGTGATGAGGATTTATTAACCAATTTTGTAGTTAGCTTTAAAATCTGTTAGGCAGTTATTAATTAGTTGAGAATAACTAATTCTGTTACAAGTCTGCTCTAATAGCCCCAGATCTACTTTTATTTACTATTATGCCATTGTTCATTGTTTGGAGAATACCCAATATTTTAATATAAATATTGACCCACTGTCAGTACACAGTTCTCAACATACAGTGTACTGTGACGTCATCACCACTGACACATTCCCACCACTCTCTCTCTCTCCTCACTGTACGGCGACGTCACCACCACGAGCCATCGTAGATCTCGTCGGAGACGTCGAATCACACCATAGTATTCAGATCGCCACACCACGTCGAGCTCATGCCAACAGCGATGGAGTTGCTGCACCTCGTCGGAGATGACGACGCATCCCGTATCCAGAACGGGCACCGATCACGTTCGACACACTGCCGTCGACAACCAGCCACCGCTTCTTGAAGATCGAGCCACCGGAGCTGTCTCCGCCCTCACCGCCATCGAACCTCCTCGCCATCACGTTTCACCGCCGGAGTTCTACACCGCAACCCGACTACTGCTGGATGACTCGCCAGGTCAGGACGAGGACTCCCACTACTAGAATGAGTCATATTAGCGACGTCCAAAAATATAGCTAATAAGTAAAAATACGTCGCTAAATCAATTTAGCGACGTAATTAGAGACGAAATAAGTAGGTCGCCGAAAAGCTAGTCGCAGATCAAGAGTTCGTCGCCAATCATCGTTGTTGCGACGAATAGTCTATGACGCTAAAACGACGCAAACTTAGCGACGTTCGGCGACATCTATAGTACATCGCCAATGTAGCGACGTCTATTCGTCGTATGTGGTGACATGGTAAGGTTTGCCATGTCAGCATGCTAGGCGACTTTTAGCGACTGCCCGTCGCAGTTAGCGATGTCCAGGTACATATTTGTGACGTACTTTTGCGTCGCAAATCCGTCGCCAAACGTCGCAATCCATCGCTAACATGCTGGAAAATTTAAAAAATAAAATACAGTTTTCAAATCCTGCACACTGCACTTTATATACAGTTTAAATAAAAATCTTGTACTTTATATACAGTTTAAACACTAATCCTGCACACTGCACTTTATATTCAAATCCTGCACACTGCACACTACACTTTATATTCAAATCCTGCACATTGCACTTTAAACTTTACACTGCACTTTATATCATCACAAACATCATCATAGACACATCATAGGGCCAATATATACAACTCATAACAAACATCATCACAGACACATCCCGCGTCACAAACATAAATATATTCAAATCTTGCATACTACACTTCACAGACACACATCATCACAAACATCCAATAGAGTCAAATAAAAATGGAAGATGATAAAAAGTCTTCCACCAAGTGTATAAACAAAAGTGTACCAATAAATAATTTGCCCATAGGGCTAATACATACAACTCATAAAAAATCAATAAAATCACTGAGGACCCCTGCTGCGCATCTGAGATAGCATGTACTCATACTGCTCCTGTGTGAGCTGCACCGTAGGGGCAGTAGGAGGCAGTGCAATGTCTGGAGTCGGCGCCTTCGATGGACCGGAAGGACGTATCTGCTCCAGCTCCCGCAGTCGCTCAGCATACGCAGCAAGGGTACTCACCATCCTCTGAGTACTCTTCTCAATCGAAGTATGTACCTAACTGAGTGAGGCAGACATGGTCATCTGCGATCCCTCCATCTTGACCTGTCTACACTCTGTGCACTGCGTAGACTCAGTGAGCGTCTACAAGCTGGCAGTTATAGCCTGCTGCAGACTCATCAGCTCTTGTATACTGCGCTCGACCGCATCAAATCGTCCGGTGATCGTCGAATCGTCGGATCGTCGCTCTGCGCTATGGTGATCAGAAATCTGCTACCGCAACTCGCGACGTAGCTCGTCGATCTGACGACCAATATTCTGAGCTCTTGATGACACCTGCGAAGCTGGAGACTGCGTACTGACAGAGGGGACCCGGGATGACTTTGAAGCCAAATAGGCGTCGTAGGATCCCGGACCGTAGTACGTACCCTTCTGAAGACCACCAATGACGGTCATCCAGAGGTCATCTGGCGATGGAGTTATAGGCGGCTGGGAGGAAGTATCGGCCCCTCCCTCTGCTGGCGCACTAGCAGCAGCAGCCGCCTCCTCTTGTAGCCGAAGAAACTCGGCCTAAAAAACTTTGCTAACGTCTAAGTGTTTGCTAAAGTCTATATTGATATCTATTTTCCTGTTTTCTAAATTATAGTAAATTAATATAAAGAATAGAATGTACATATACCTGCGTCGCCCTTTCGTCAATGAACTCCCCAGCCCTCCGATGGGTGACCAGGAAGACGGTCACCATGGTGGGGTCCTCACCCTTTTTTATCTGTTAAAATATATTATCTATCATTAGTATTAAACATTGTATCCAACTATATATAAAATGATGTCCATCATAGGAAATGTACCAGATGACGAAAATGCTCCGTCATCGGAATGGAGCCACCATACCACTTACTGGCGCTCGACCGCGCCACCTTGGCCTTGTCAGACCGCTCATGGTACCTGGCCTCGCCGAATCTAGCCTTCATCGCAGTCCACTGCTCTGGCGTGATCCAACCATGGATCGGCTTTCCGGAGCGATCACGAGACTTCTAGTCGTGGATCGCATCACGGATGAGCTTACCTGCAACGGCAGAAAACTGGGCCTCGATCTTCGTCGCCCGGTGTGGTGAATAGAAATAGGTCCTCTACAAGAAGTAAAATAGAAAACTTGTATAATATACACAAATGATTATTAAAATTTAAAAATAAATAAATTTTTTACCTTGAACTGGGCTAACCAAAAGGCCTTCCTATCTGCGGGAGCATCTGAGTAGTTAATCTAAGGCCCACCATAGTTCTGTCTCAGAAATAACCCCAGCTGTCTCTGTACTACAGGAGGCCGATATCTATACAATAATAAATTTCATGAATATATATGTACATATAATCATTTAAGAAATATATATTAACTAATTAACTTACTTCATAGGCCCGTCCGTCCAAATCTCCATACGCGTCTCGTCCGAGAGAGCGCATGGAGGGTCTCTCTCACCTCCTGCCTAGGCAGGATCAGTCTGATCGCCGTCGTCTATATGTTCGGCGTCGGCTCTCCCCATGGAGCCGTCGGCAGGAGGAATTTTGGACGCGGGAGGAATGCTGGATGCGGGATCAGGAATGTTGGACGATGAGGAAGGAGTCACCAACCTACTGGAACTGCCATGTCCCGGTAATGGACCAAAAACAGAACGGTGCACTGGCGTACTCGAAGATGAGGATGAGGGCACAGAATCTGCATCTCCAGCCCGAGGCAGACGGGACTGCCTAATATAATATCCTCTGTATTGTCCTCCTGGTCTAGTCATACCTGATAATAACATATGAAAATAAAACAAATATACATATTTATATGATAAACATCACAGATTTTTAAAAAATATCATAGTCACAGATAAAAGTGTTACTAAAGTGTCACAGATTTATATGATAAAAGTGTCACTAAAGTGTCAAATATGATGATAAAACAAACGTACAGATTTAATCCTCTTCTAAAAATTTATCTAGTTCGTTTAGCTCATCTTCATCTTCATCTTCATCTTCTTCTTCTTCTTCTTCATCCTCCTCTACATCTTCACTTTTATCTGCATCTTCCTCTTCAGATAATTCTACTTCTTCTACACAATTAGATGTGTAATGAGGAACTTTCGTCGTGTCCACTTCTATAATATTTGTTACAAGAGGTAGTTCATCCTCTTGATAAGCTATATCGTCAATCTCAAAGGTATTTCTAGCTTTGGTCTTGTATACTGTCCACCAGTCTGACCTTGTTGTTTTCCGTTTTGGATAACTTGTGAAGTACATGAGCTGAGCCTGCCTTGATAGGACAAATGGTTCATAAGCTTGATATCGACGTCGATAGTTTATATCAACAAGACCGTGCTTGTCTACTTTCCAACCTTGACCTTCAATCGGATCGAACCAATCGCACCTGAATAACACAATCTTAGCAGGCTCTATTCCATAACTATATGTCAGCTCCACAATCTCCTGTAGGTCGCCATAGAAATCGTTGCCCGCATCAACATCTTTGTAGTTCGAAGATCTGATACACAAACAACTGTTTTTGGTGGAATCGAGATCCACAAAGTTGTCTCTGATCGGGCAAGTTGTTGACTTGAATCTAAACTCATTAACACAGTAGCTTGGCCATATTTTTGCAGCATAAATTGGTCCTTTGGCTAGCATTCTAATAGACTCATTCTCAAGTCTTGCGTATGGACGATCGACCTAAATACCACGAAAAAATAAATTAAGCTCATTCTCAAGTGCATATACAGAAAGGTAATTACAGAGTTCTCAAGTCTTACATATGCACTCAACCATGATGGAAAATAATTCCTCATTTCTTGTTCTAGTTCTTCTTCTGTTATGTGTGGCCTACCTGAACTCACATCATCATTAAATATGCTGAAAATAACATCGTTCAATTAATGTAATAGTATAATAATTAACACTATTAAAATAATATAGACGTATTAATTACTTACCCTTCCAGCTTCTCTACTTCATCATCATCGCAGTTGAGTAATACATACACCTGAGCAGCCCTTAGCTCATCATCGTTCAGATATCTCTTCTTTATTTTACCCGATGGCTTTTCTGGAGCATTGAATACCTTCAGTATTGTATCATTACATTCATGATCGCCGTCGTCGTTTCTGGAAGCTCTCGTTCTATTAGTTGCAACATGAGGCTTGAAATACATCGAACAAAAGTTTGTAATCTCCTCGAGAACATAGGCTTCACAAATAGAACCCTCAACCCGTGCCTTATTTTTTACCTTTCTTTTTAGGTGATTCAAATATCGCTCGAACGGGTACATCCATCGATATTTGACGGGTCCACCAACATGTGCCTCAAAGGATAGATGAATCGATAAATGCTCCATAGAGTCGAAGAATCCAGGAGGAAACACCCTCTCTAGCTTGTACAGTATTACCGTAATGTCCTTCTCTTGCTTTTCTAGATGATCAACGAGCAATTTCTTAGAACAAAGATCTCTGAAGAATATGCTAAGCTCCGTCATTGGATCCCAAACTACCTGCGGTAAGAATTCCCGAAATACAATCGGAATTAACCTCTCCATGAATACGTGACAATCGTGGCTCTTCATACCCATCAATTTGTTTTCCTTCGGATCGACACATCTTCTCAGACACATATTCGTCTGGAAATTTTAGGCCCTGGATCTACCGACAAAGTCTCACTTTATCCTCCTTGTCCAGTGAGAAAATTGACTTCGACAGGAACTATTTTCCATTCTCCTCTATCAAATGCAACGCAGGGCGTTTACATATTTCTTCTAAGTCCTACCTGGCCTTGGGATTGTCTTTCATTTTTCCTTTTACGTCCATCACAGTATTAATTATGTTATCAAACACATTCTTCTTAATATGCTTGACATCAAGATTATGTCTGATCAGATTGGTACTCCAATATGGCAGATCCCAGAATATGCTCCTCTTTGTCCAGTTATAATCTCTACCAAATCCATCGCACTTATACCCAGTTGTAGGATCTTCGATAGCACTTAAAAAATCTCTAACCTCCTCCTATATCGTGGCTCCGCACCACCTTGGCGGTGGATCACCCTCGGCACGGAATGCATTCCTGTTCCTTCTGAACGGATGATCTTTTGGTAAAAATTGTCGATGACAATCAAAGAAGCACGGTTTTCCTCCACGTTTTAAGCGAAAAGTCTTAGTACGGTCCATGCAATACGGACATGAGAGACGGCCATGAGTGCTCCATCCAGATAACATTCCATAGGCCAAAAAGTCGTTGATGATCCACATAAGGGTTGCCTTCATCTGAAAATTTTGTTTCCTGGAAACATCGTACGTGTTAGCGCCTACTTCCCATAACTGATTCAACTCATCTATCAAAGGCTGTAAGTACACATCAATGTTCCTCTTAGGATTATTCGGACTAGGAATTATAACGGTTAGAAACATGTACTGAGTCTTCATGCACATCCAAGGCGGTAGGTTATACGGAGTGACAATCACAGGCCAACATGATTACTGGGATCCTAAAAGACCAAAAAGAGTAAAACCGTCAGAAGATAGCCCCAACCTGACATTACGCGGATCTGAAGCAAAATCAGGATGCACTCGATCAAAGTGCTTCCACGCTTCTCCATCAGATGGGTGATCCAACACTCTTTCAATCTGTTCTCGCATGTGCCAATTCATATTTTTGCCCGTCTCTTTCACCATAAATAATCTTTGCAACCACGACGTTAAAGGCAAGTAGTACATTGAATCGGTCGGTCTTCTTGCACCGATAGACCTTCCTGTACTAGTTGTCTTATAGCGATCAGCACCACAAAATTAGCACACATCTGCGTCCTTGTCGTCTTTGTAGTACAGTATGCACCCATTGCGACAAGAATCGATTTTCTCGTATCCCATCCAGAGCGATCTCACCATCCTCTTAAACCGATAATGTAAACCCCCTAAAAGTTTTCTACTTTTATTTATTATTATTAAATATAATTAGTTGGTATTTTTTTATTTTAAAGAAATAATTATTTCTTTTAAATGGTAATTTATATTTAGACTTATAAGTGAGTAGAAATTTATTTTTATTTTAATTGATATTATGTGTGGGTTATTTTATACAAAATAATTCTGTATTATAGATTACGAGTACTTTAGAAAGTACTATCATTTTTGTTTTAAGATTTCTAGAATATATTTTATTTGATATTAAAGGATTTGTTGTATTTTTAAAATAGTGGTAATATATATACACCATGGACTTTTATTTGTATTATTATTTTTTATATATTGATAATTATAAAATTGTTTTAGAAAAACATTTAGATTTTAGAAGTTTTAATTAGAATTTTATTGGCTTTTTTAACATACATATATATATTGAGTTTTTAGTAAAAAAAAAAGAATAATAAATACATAAATCAAATAGTGTACTATTTTACGTTGGAGAACAGCACAGCTGACCCCTTTGCAACTGACCCCACGCTAAGACCCTTACAAATAAACCCCTACTCCTGAGACCCGACCCGACCCGATACTACCAAGACCCGACCCGATAGTACTAAGACCCCCACCCCATGCTAGCTGCTGCTTTGATCCCGAGCCCCCCCCCCAGTTTTCCTTTTCGCGAACCGAGAGATTTTGATGGAATCAAAATCTTGAACAAATCTTCCAAATTTTTATTTAATCCAATCCTAAACCCAATTCTCTTGAGATTAACCCAAATCGAGCAAATCCAATTCGGATTTAAAGGAGACTCGATGAAACTGACGGCAAAAAGAAACAAAAATAAAATAACATCGTTTCCTTCTCCGCCGAAATCGTCTGTGTAGAAGAATCGAGTTCGAAGATTTCGTGAGACTCGCTGCACTCCTCCAGCTTCCTGAGTCGCCGGCGCAGAATCGACGACCGTCCCTCCCCGGCGATCATCGGGAAACTCGGGAAACAGAGCAGTGCTCTGCTTTGTACACCGCCAGGTACCCAACTTTGCTAGTATTTTTCTTCAATTTTGCGTAACCAAACTTCGATCTAATTAACCCTATAGAGAGCCAATATAACCCTCTAGATATTCCACCAACTGGAGTGGGATATAGTGCAACGATCAATTGGAAAAATCGACGCCAAGTCGATGAAAAACCCCCTGTTATATAGACAGAATTATGACTTCAAGTACCCCAGTTCGAAGACGATTTCTGACCAACCTGTTAGGAATTCGAGAAACATTTCTTGAACAAAGTCAACCACCATATGTAGCACTTCATAATCCCTTTTGGTAGTTTAATTTTTCATCAATTATATGTAAAGATTTTCGATTTCAAAGATTGGGGAAAAACAGTTTTTAAAACTCAAAAATTTAGAAAACTTTCCCGATACGGCGTACGCCCCGACAAACCGGACGACGTGGTCGTGCACTCTACGCATCGAAAGGCGCGTATAGATGTTACCGACGTGTGGGAACTGACGGAACTCGATTTCGTTGCGCGTGCGCGACGAAATCAGTGCGTATCCGTCGAGATACCTCCGTATCGACGTTTTGCAAACTAGCCCATAACTTTGTGCACGTTCGTCGAATAGACGCGAAACTTGTGCCATCAGGACCGTATCATTTTTTTGGTCCTGTATGCCAAGTTTGGTCCGATTCTGAGAAGGTCGATTGGAACGCCAAATTGGCGGGCCCGCGACCCGCTCTAACGGGCAAAATTGTGCACAGCCCACCGGAATCCAACTTTGGACATACAATTGGGTTCATCTCCTCAAACCGGATCCGTAGACATATAGTTTGATGACTTTAGAGATCGTAGATTCTGGCACGCGTTTCGGTGCAAAATGGGTCCAACGACGGATATCGTTTTGACCCGAAATTACGATTTTGCCCCTGTTCCAGAATTAGACTTTTGGACAGGCATTGCCTAGGTATTTCTTTTATGCCAAATCTGTTCGTGATGTTTATTGCAACATCCGAGGTCGTACGTAGAAGTTGGCTTTCGTTGCTTTCATATTTTGACGATTTGAGTCATCAGGCGTCGCCATTCTGCACACTACCCCCAGGCAAGATACCTTGCCACCAGCTGTTTATTTATTTTAGCTCATATTTCATGCATTATTCATTATTTTCTTTATGCAAAATAAACTGTGATACATTGCATAACTTGTTAGAACTTACTGTTCAGTGATATTACCTGCTATGTATTATCTTTTTACACATTAAACTTAGAGTTAAGGGACCACCCTGTGTGTGCTGCATTCATTGGCTTGACATATTGTAACACGAAGTTGTGTGTCCCATGTAGAACACGGACATGCGTGACTGGCTGGCCACCGGTGCGTATAAGCCGTGCGATAGAAATAACCGCTAATAGAGGTTGCATGCTAGTTTGACTTAGCGATTATAGAGGTTCAGTGTTGTGGATACAACATAGTAGGCATTGGGCGGGAAGGACAATTCCCTAGCGTATGGGCTTCGATGCACTTTCCTTTTTTGTAACCCGTGAGCTCCGTCGGAGACGCGGGTCAGATTACCCATGATTACTGACGGCCACTGACGATCCTGCGGAACGTCATGCTCTTACTGATGGGGCCTCTGGTGCCCAAGGGGGACTACGCCGATCCCATTTAGCTAGGGCCCATACGCATGAAGGATTATTCTTAACTTCATTTCACTTAGAACGGTTAGGCACCTTTATCCGTTATGTACGAGTACTTTTGGTTTGGGTACTTGTATCTGACCGTGGCTTGGAACAATAACTTATCACGGACTAGTTTGCCACATCTTGTCCTTGTTTGGTTGTAGGTGTTGCTTACTACTTCGATGAGAAGGTATTGAACCTTGTTGGGGTCCGGATACTATATTGGATTCATAGCATGGAAAGATACGTCACCGTGAATTAGTTTACCATCTTATGTCCTTGTTTGGTTGGGGGGATGGTAGGCTAGTTCAGTAGGTGTGTATTGGACCATGTTATGATCTGATTTTACTTATTTTTATTGAGCAGTATTTATTCAGTTTATGTGGCATGTTCTTTTTGTATCTTGTTATGTCCCTCTGAGGACCTGGTGATCTCTCCAGGTATAGGTGTGCAGGACTTTCCGCAAGAGTATGGCTCTGGTGTAGACTCATCCTTCACGCTCGAGCGAGTAGTACCTTCTGATCACAGCTGTCCCTATTGGGTCGAGGAGCCTATTTAGTCATCATTTCATATTCTATTTATCTTAGAGGTTGGACTCTATTTTCCTTCCGTTTATTCTAGTATCGGTAGCGGATTTGTCTCCGCCCGGTCAACAGTTATCTTTTGACATTTACTTTGATTCATGAGTTACCATTTTCTTTATATTTACTGTGGATGAGATATAGCTTTTACCTACGACTGTCTGTTATTATTATTCACAATACAGCTTATGTGTATATTCGAGATTTCTATATATTGGAGTATATCTCGTATATGTGCAGCTGGCATGCTACGTTCCTAGTCCTACGTATTTTGGGACTGGGGTGTTACAGATAAAAATCTTTAGGTAACTTAGCACCCGCCGGCAAGATCTCTATAATCAACTCCAACACTCGGTTGTAGCATTCTTGCGACATGTTAAAATCTGACTTAATGCTCAACAGTCTTGTAACCACCTCCAACAGCGAATGATCCTCACAACCAGGATACAATGGAGTCCTTGCATTCTCCAGCAACTCCATGAACTTTGTAGCATCGATATTTGGTGCTTCCTCAGCAGTATCACGAACGAAACTAGGCACCGCAGCATCGAAAACCATGTTCATGCATCCGTCGTCATATGCATGATTATCTGAAACAAAATTAGGTCCCGCATGCATATACTATTTGCCATTGATTGTAAAAGTACAGAACAGTTTTATGGGAGGACTGAACTTAGACTCACAATACAAACTCGCTTGTACAAAGAAAGCCTAGGAACGAAAACCTAGGTACAGCAATCTAAGTACAATTATTTATTTTTTATTCTGGGGGGTAAAAATGGAGGCTCGGGAAGGCGACGGCAGCCCTGCCTTACTCCTTGGACAATCGGTATGCAGCCTTGGCTCCTGTGACGAGATGGTTGGCGTTGATGAAGAAATGCTCCTCCTGCTCTCCTCGTATTGCTCTTCTGGCTTCTCTCTCTCTCTCTGGATTGATCTCTGTGGATTCTTCTCTCTGACTATCGAGGGAGCCTCTCTCTATGTGCGTATCTCTCTCTGACAGTATATATGTTCACAAGGGAATGGCACCTTGCTAGTTATAATAGTAGGATGTGATCATTAGGGTTGCCAATGATTACCTCTTGGAGATGGCGGCGGCCTGTGGATTGGTCAATCTAGGTCGTTCATTTTTTATTGTGACGAATTCGAGCCATTGAGTGTAGATTACACCAAATCCCATCAGCAATTAATGCTGATTGGAATAAATCTTCCTCATAATGATCTTCTGGTGTCCGCGAATAAATTAGATTTATTCTCCTGCCACGTGTCCCAGATTATTAGGATTTGACCCAATCTTTGATTGTAGTAAATCTGAGAAATTGATCGGCTTAGGACACGTGTCCTAGGAGCCATTGGGGGGATCTGAACCACATGACGAGTGAGCCGCATATGATTTTGGGCCGCATATGGTTAGGGCCACGTGTGAGGGCTGCCTGGGTAGTAGCCCTCCCTCGAGCCTTTGAACCACATAGAGGTGATCATTGCGAGCCGCATAGGGATACATCCGCCTGAGCCGCATGGAAATGGTCCTCTTGAACCGCATGAGAAGTCTTTGCTCGAGCCGCATGAGGCTGTCTCGGCCTGAGCCGTATAGGACGGCTTCATTCTGAACCGCATGAGAAGTCTTTGCTCGAGCCGCACGAGGCTGTCTCGGCCTGAGCCGCATAGGACGGCTTCATTCTGAACTGCATGGGAAGTCTTTGCTCGAGCCGCATACGAACGTCCACGTGGCAAGGCCACGTGGCATTTTTATGGCTCTCGGGGGACTTGTGTCAGAGATCTCTCTCTCTTCCCTAGAAGTCTGTCATTATGACAGAGTCATAATTACTTCTTTTTGTGTCAGGACTGTCACTTTTTCAGAGTTGTCAGCCGTCAAATAATTAATACGAGGGGACAGAGAAGAGGACTGTCCCGCCACGTGTCTTCGGAGCCGTATGGGATGTCTTGGGCTGCATAGTCCCTTATACCGCATGACTCTTTGAGCCGTATGGACTTTCTGAGCCGCATGGGGTTCTTTGGCCGCATGGGTCATTTTTTTAATATTTTCCATGCTTCTACAAGATCCCCTTCAAAGTTTTCAATTTGCAAAATTGAAATACTTCGAATAAGAAGCATGGTCGTATTCTTCTGGCCGTATATGAAACCTCGACCGCATAGAGATCTTGGCCGCATAGATTGTTCAGCCGCAGGAGTGTCTCATCCGTACAGCTCTTTGCCACGTCATTATTTGCCATGTATGGCAATCTTTTGTATTTAAATGTTGTTGATTTGCTGTCAGCTTTAAAGGCCACTTTTTGGTGCAGGATCCGAGGAGCTTGGCCTCCATTTTCGGGGGCTTATTTTGATAACCGAAGAGTCGGTCTGCGTGTACGCACGGGGATCGAAACGCTTCACTCTTGTTTATAAATATGGATGACTTTGGCCGGAGGGACTTCTTTCCCTTCTCCTTCGTTCACTCTTTTTGCTGTCTCCTCTTTCTGATCTTCTTTGTCCGCCCGTCGAAGCAAATGGCTCCTAAGTCTTCCAAAGTCATCTCTGCCGCTGCGAAGGGCAAGAGGGTGACGTCTTCGTCGGCCGTCGAGCCCGAAGCGCCCGAAGTGCCCTCTGATGTTCGTCCTGCTTTTAATGGTAAGGGTTGCATTTAAATCTTGAGAACCCATGGCTCTGTTGCATATTTATGCACAAGCCTCCACCCAAGTTGATGGCAGAGCCGCATATGCTGTATGGGCCGCATGACCTTCTCATACCCGAGCCGCATAGAAAATATCCCATGTTTGAACCGCATGAGAAGGATTTAAGTCTCTAGATAAAAAAACCGTATAAATTCTCCTCTGAACGGAGCCGCATATGTTTCTAGCAAGCTGAACCGCATGGCATTTTACGCCGCATGAGCTCTTCTGTTAGAACTGCGTATATTCATCTGATCCGCATAAGCTATCGAGCTAGAGTCATATGGAACTCCCGTCTGATTTGGGCCGCATGAGACTGTGTTGACTCGCACCGCATAGGCTTCTTCGAAACCGCATCTCTTGAGACCCAATTAGAATGGAGCCGCATAAGGCTTTGTTGACCCGAACCGCATAGGCTCGTGGGAGCTTCTTTATTCAGTGATTTTTTGCTTTAACCATCTTTTAATCTTGTTTCTCTTTGTCCTTTTTTTAGTGAACCTCCCAACCAACCCAGCAGGAGAGCTTCTTGTGGGTTCAGCTCAGTTCGCCGTGGGCGTGCGGCTTGATAACTTAATCCGTCGTATAGTGGATCAGCTTCCCACTAATAAACCTAGGGAGAGGGTGGCTGCCATTAATAACCAACCTTTCCACTTTCTTTGTTCAATGATGAATTCGGAGAAGCTGGATGGAGAATATCTGAAACCGGCTTTTCTCTTTGGGGACGCCTTTTCAATAAAGAACTTCCGATTGCTGGATGTTTCAGAGCACTGGGATTTTTCTGTAGACGGAGTAGATATTCATATCCCCGAGATGGAGCGACATTATCCTCTCTCATGGTTTAACATGGTACCGTTGGGCAAGACAATAGTGGGCTCCCTGACTCCTACCCAACAGGGAATGTTTGTGAGCAACATCCACTACAACAGGTGCACGGGTTTAGTATGTGCGGGCAAGGAATCCGTGAGTCGGACTGTGATGGGGCTGCTCCCTGGCACTTTTGTAAACATGACTGGCCCTAATTTTACCTTCACTCTAGCTGATACTTTTCTGAATCAGCTCGCTCGCAAGGGGTCTTATCCCGTAGGCAGGTTGTCGCTGCTGAACTGGATCAACCCCATTCCCATATGGACTAATCTTACCTTATGGATCTTAAGGAAGTATAGGGAATACCTTCGGGAAATTGACCTCTACTACGCCGTCAGGGGTACCTGCTACAGGTTGCCCATTAACAAGCCTTTGTTTATGGCTCTTTTGGAGCTGTATAATCGGCGTACAGGGACTTTCTTTGCCCCCGGAGGAGAGCTGGGGCTTGCTCTCCATGAGATGAACGCTGTTTCTAGATTGCCGTAGGGAGGTGAACCTTTTGAAGCATATACACCGACGAACGAAGAATTCGAAAACCTGGATCGATGATTTCCTGGTTTCGTCGCCGTGTACCAAGAACTGTTGTGTCATCATAGCGCCTGCCACCAGATGGCTATCAAGAAAGAAAATAGCTTCGAAGGGAGCGCCCCTCATACCACGGCCTGGGTTTTGTATCTTTTCAAGTTGCGTCCCTCCGGCCAAGTTTCGTCTCGAACTCCTCGAACCCCGGAGGAGGTGAAGGACATGATGTTGAAGGTCAAAAGGTCGAGGTCTACCCGTGACCGGTTTGGGAGTCGCACTGACTCCCTCAGTTACTTCCACTATGGTACCCGGGAGATGTCTGATAAAGCGATCTTAGCTGGGTTCTTGATGGTATGGCTACGCAATTATGTAGTCTCGGGCGGCACGAGTTCTATGGAAAGGATCAGCCGCCATTTCATTCTTCCTGCTGTGAAATTAGTCTTCAAGGTAAGCCTGGCGCTCCTCCCGGCCATGGTGTGTAGCATACACCACGGCATTTGCGCCTTTTCATCCAAAGTCATTGCTCGTGATGTGTCGATGGACTTTGAACGGATAGAACTACCATACCACTACCTCATGGGGTGGTTATTGATGCACTATCGGTCATTGATGAGGCCAGGAACTGATGAAAATGTCACCGATGATGACGCCTTCCTTTTCCGGTATCGTCATCAGCCTTGGGAGCACGATACCATGCCGGCCTGCCGGAGGGCGTTGGCAAGAGTTGATGGGCCCGAATTCTTCCTATCTCTTCCTGAATTCACCCCTGGAGAAGTGAGGAGGGTACACATTAACGGCGTTGATCCTCCCCAACTTTTATCTGAGAAGATGCTTCTTTGGTTACGCAACATCCGCCCCGCGCACCTGGTGTATCGTTACCGAAATAAAGTATACCTGGAGCCTTATCTGCCCAGTAGATTTTCCCGTCAATTTGGGTATAGTCAATTGTTCCTAGATCGCCCTAGCGCTTGCTTGAGCTTTGAGGGCAGTGTACTCGATGGCGTCCGGGCTTGGCATTATTATAATGCGATCCATACCCGAGCCAGCTTCTCAGTCCCCGATGCCAAGGTGGCAAGGGATATCTTGTATATAGCGACCCTTTATCATATTGCAGCGAGCAAACCTCCTGTCGATTTTGATATGAATACTAGCTTCATCGCTGGCACCGATTTGGCTGAGAAGCCAGAGGGGTCCAAGAAGAGGAAGAGGGGGGAGAACAGGGTTCCTGTGCCGAACTCAGAGTCCACTAGGGCGGATGAGGAAGATGACGAACAATATGCTGATGACTCATCTCATTCTTTGGACGAGGAAGTTGGGAATCAACCCCCTGTCGTGCTGGCTGAAAGGGCTGCGGGTCGACCGTCTACTTGGTCTGACGCGGTGGTGGAGGATCAACCATCTGCGGTACCTGGCCCTTTGCGTAAACGAAGCAGGCGCGTGACTACTGCTAACGACCGAACCTATTCCACGAAGCACGCTACGGTAAGACGTCGTAGGCTGTTTGTTGATGATGTGGACGTTGTTTCTGAGGTGATTTGGGCTTTAGCTGTTCGCTTTCTTCTTCTTCTGTGTTATGGCCTAATCTTTTGTTCTTTATCGGCGTCGGATGAGCTCGCTCCTTAGGACCCGATTACCGAGGCTGACCCGGACCTGTCTCATTTAGTCAGTGATGTGTACACCGCTATCATTGCTGCTGGGGTGCTTCCGGTTACGGTCGAGGATTCCCAACTTGCTGGGACCTCAACCCAGGAGGATGGGGGCTTTACCGCGCCCGTCCCTGAGACATCCGAACCCCAACATGATGACTTTGTGGGTGGGGAAACTATGTCGGTTGTGAACGAGTTGTCGCCTCCATGCTCTTTCCCTGGTAATACAAATCAAACCATAGCTCGTGAATAAGCCTATGTATTCCGTCATCTTATCTTTCAGATCATGTCGACTAATGGTTGCTTTGGTTGTTCAGGTCCCAACCCTTCATTGCCAGTGATGGATATTGCTGGATCGAACCCTACCGGAGAGGGTCTGACGGAACCTCCCTGTATCGAGGGACCTTCGTCTGGGTCGAGCTCGGGGTCCCAGGTACCAGTGCAGCTGGGACAAGGGACGATGCTCCCTGTGTCCTCCTCTGCGAATGTAGTTTCGGGGGTCAACCTTTCCTCCCTGCCGAGCATCCAGGCTCTTCGGGCGGCGGAAGAGGAGTTAGCCGCCATTCAAGCATCTTTTCGTACGGAATTTGCTTCCTTGGTGGCGGGTGCAGTAACTTCTGAAGCTGCTCCTTCGGTACCGTCTGTCATTCTTTCTCTGACGCCGTCCTCTACAGAGGTCTTGGATGACGCGTTACAGGACGTGGTTGCCAGTTTCCATCACCACCTGAAGAGGGGGATCGAGGCAGCAGTGGAAAGGGGGACTCCCTTTACTCTGGCCCGTCGATGTGCCGGTGGCCAGATTAATATCCTTAAGACACTCCCTGGCGGAGGAGAACTGGCTGCGCTTCTGGAGCCTAAGCTATTAGAAGTTGATCGTCTCGTGGCCCAGTTTCGCTTGTTGCAACAGACTGATTTACCCGCGGTCATAAATCAAGAGCGCAACTTCCTCATTACCGCGGTGGAGAAGGTGATGGCTATCCGGGAATCGCTCAAGCCGGCTATATTGAAGGTCCGCCGGGATTTGACCCGGTTGCACGATCAGTGGAGCCGTCGGGCTGACAATTGTGCGGCTCGAGGAGCGGCTGCCTCTCGCGGGGTAACCGACACCCGGGAACAAATCCTCGAACTCCAGAGAAAGCTGGCCTTCTTGGAGTCCAAGCTGGAAGCTGCTTGTACTGAAAAAGGAATTGCCATCCAGGAAGCTGACAAGCTTTGCAGGGCCTCTGCCAATCTAGAACTTGCCCTGAAGAAGATAGAGACCAACTGGCAGGCATATATGTATCTGAATGATGCGGAGCAACTATCCCAAGAGGCCGAGCGCCGAGCTAAACAGAGGCTTGAGCGGGGGACTGTCTTGGTGAGAGACCGGCTCATGGAATTGTGCAATGCCGAACTGTAGTTGGCCTTTTCTTCTTGTTTTGTTCTTGTTTTCTTTCTTTCTGAAGGGGACGTGATCCCGGAATATGTAATACTTTTTTCTTCCTTCAAAATAAAGAATACTTTCAATTCTACCCTTCCTTTGTATTACCTGCTGTGCCTGTAATATTGTGGTGATGTTCTCCCCAGCATAGGGGATATATTTGTGGACCTGTTACCCATGGCATACCTTGGTTTTAGGTACAGATAACAAGTTTTGGTCAGGATACCTGAAGCGGCCATGGCAAAGTGGTTATGGGTGCTCTTGGTATTGAAAAAAGGAGTGTCGTAGAGCAGCTGGGCTCCTGGGGCATGATGAGATGGTGTGTTTGTGCTAAAAAACTTAGCTGAGGATATTTGTGGGCCTATTATCCTTGGCATATCCTGGTTTAAGATACGGATAATAGAATGAAGGGGAACCGACATACTTGCTCAGAGGTAATGAAGACATGGCAAGCAGGAAAGTTTTTTAGACGTAGAGTTTTTCTACTCAGAGGTAATGAGTACATGGCAGGAGTGAACTCGACGGAGGGTATTGGTGGTCAACAGAGGACATTTGTGGTCAACAGAGGACATTTGTGGTCAACAGAGGACATATGTGGGCCTATTACCCTTGGCGTACCCCGGTTGTGGGTACATATAATAGGTCGAAAGTGGATCATCATACTTACTCAGAGGTAATGAGGACATGGCAAGTATGAAGGTTTCTTCGACGGAGCCTTCCCATTCAGAGGTAATGAGGACATGACAGGAGTGGGCTCAATGAAGGAGGGCACATAGAACGACTCAGAGGTAATGAGGACATGGAAGTTCTATGTAAGGGGTGATTTGTCTTTGGCGGAAGTGGGACGACTCAGAGGTAATGAGGACATGGCCGTTTTAGAAATTTGTGGATCGATTAACCTTTTTATGCACTGGGAGTGCGGGTATTAGATCATGAGGGAGGATCTCCTTCAAGAAGAAAGTTCAGAGGTATGATCATACATGACTTGCTACCTAAAAGAGTGACCGAGATATGAGTTCAGAGGTACCAGCGGGTACATGACTCGAGAATCTGGAGAATGGTGAGCGTGAATTCAGCGGTACCAGCGGGTACATGACTCGAAAATCTGGAAAACTATGAGGGTGAGTTCAGTGGTACCAACGGGTACGTGACTCAATAATCTAGAGAATATTGTTTAGACATAATATTTCTTCAGGAACTTGCCGTTGACGGGCAACATGAGCAAGTCTCCGTTTTGCTTAGCGAGGCGGTACGCACCGTTGGAGAACACGGCCTCGATGACAAATGGACCTTCCCATTTTGGCTGAAACTTGCCGGCGGTCTTGTGAGTCATGACTATTGGCCTCCGGACTGCCAGAACAAGATCGTCCACTTAGAATATTCTGATTTTGACCTTCTTGTTGAAGGCTCCTGAGATGCGTGCTTGGTATAGCTCGATCATTTGCTGAGCTAGGAGGCGCTTTTCATCTAAGGTCTCCAACTCTTGTAATCGACGCCGGTAGTTGTCATCTGTCATCAATTGATAAGTGAGGGCGACACGGAGTGAGGGTATTTGAGTCTCTAATGGGAGAACTGCCTCACTCCCGTATACTAGAGAGAATGGTGTGTTCCCGGTAGCTGTTCGGACTGTAGTACGGTACGCCCATAAACACTCGCCGAGCTTCTCATTCCAGTCGCATTTGTTGGAGGAGACAAACTTCTTGAGGAGTTTGATGATTGTTTTGTTGAATGCCTCTGCCAACCCGTTCGCTGCCGGGTTGTACGGTGTCGAAGCAATATTCTGAATACAGTGCTTATCGCAAAATCGATAGAAAGCGTGGCTTGCAAACTGCGGACCATTATCATGGATGATCCTTCAGGGCAGTCCAAAGCGGTAGATGACGTGATGCTTAAGGAAGCTGATCACGTTTGAAGTCTTAACTTCTGCGAGTGGGACAGCTTCCGCCCATTTGGAGAAGTAATCAGTGATCGCAAGTATGAAGCGATGTCCTCGGGAGGAATGTAGGGTGATTGGACCAACGATATCCATTCCCCATGCTTCGAATGGCCAGGACGCCACTGTCGGATGTAGAAATTTGGATGGTTGGTGAATGAAGTCCGCGTGGACTTGGCAGGCTTTGCATTTTCTAGCATAATCTATCGCATCTGCCACCATCGTGGGCCAATAGTAGCCCATTCGGCGAAGACGGTCTTACAATTTAGGACCGGGCTGGTGGGCCCTGTAGACACCATCATGAGCTTCTCGTACGGCTTCTTTGGCTTCTGCGTTTGACAGACACCGAAGCAGTAATCCATCATAGGAGCGGCGATACAGCATTTTCGTCTCTGTATCGTAGAAGAATCTGAGAGAACGCCGTCTGATGGAAGTGGCTTCCTTTGGGTTCTCGGGCAAGATGTCGTAGATGACGAAGTCGATGAATGGTTGTCTCCAGTCTGGGGCATCATCGATCGTCTGGACGGAATAACTCGCCACGAATTGCACATTGTTCTTGGGACAGACCAGTTCGTGGCCTATCACATCCACTGATTGGCGATCATAGTTCGAAACTGCTAGGGAAGCGGCAAGACCAGCTAGGGCATCAGCTTCAATATTTTGGAGTCTGGGGACATGTTCGATGAAGAACCCCTCGAATGACGAGATGATGTCAATCACTATTTGGTGATAAGGGATCACGTCTTCGTGGCGGACTTCGTATGAGCCCCGGATCTGATTGACGATTAGTTGGGAATCGCCATATGCTTCATGGTATTCTACCTCCAGCTCTCTTGCAAGTTGGAGGCCAATGACCAGAGCATTATACTCGGCCACATTGTTAGAGCAGGGCTCTGTGAGGGAATAAGCACGGTTAATCACCAATCCGGAAGGGGAGACCAGCACTACCCCGACTCCGACAACTATATTACCTTTAGGTCCGGTCCTCGAAGCACCGTCGAAGAACATTCGCCATATATCATCGTGAGAAGTTGCATGCGAGTCGGCGACCTCATCTGGGATCTCTTCATATATCCTGGAGGACTCCGAGCCTGGGTGGGCTGCTAAGAAGTCTGCCAGGGCTTGACCTTTGACTGCCTTTTGGGGGACGAAGATCATATGATAAGGGGACAGCAATATTGCCCATGTAGCGATGCGAGAGCTGAGTGCCCCTGGTTTAGTCATGAGGACCCTGAGAGGGTTGACTCGTGAGATCACATGTATCATTTGTCCGGTGACATAGTGCCGCATTTTCTGAATGGCGAACACCAGGACAAGGCATTCCTTCTCCACAGCGGTGTATCGGTGCTCTGGCCCAATCATCATTCGGCTGAGGTAATATATGGCTTGCTCATGGCCTGCATCATTATTTTGTGCGAGCAGAGCCCCGAGGGAATGTTCTATTGCTCGTACATTGAGCAGGAATGGTTTTCCAGGAACCGGGGCCACCAAAACTGGAGGATTTGACAAATATTCTTTGATGCTGTCGAAAGCACGCTGACATTCCGCGTCCCATACGAATGAGACTTATTTCTTCATGAGGTGCGTGAACGGTCGGCATCGCCCGGAGAGGTTAGAAATGAACCTCCTGATGTAAGCTAGCCTCCCTTGGAGGCCTCTAAGTTCGCGGAGATTTCTCGGGGGATCCATCTCCATGATTGCTTTCGTCTTCTCAGGGTCTACATGGATACCTTGTGCCGTGATGATGAAGCCCAAGAACTTCCCGCTGGATACGCCCAGAAAGGACTTCGTAGGGTTCATTTTCAAATTGTGCGCTCGTATTAGGTCGAATACCGTCTTTAGATCCTGCAGATGGTCTCCCTTGCAGCGACTCTTAACGGCTATATCGTCAACATAGCACTCCACTGTCTTACGTAAGTGGTCTCTGAAGATGATGCTCATGGCTCTTTGATATGTGGCGCCAGCATTCTTTAAACCGAAAGGCATAACTGTGTAGCAGTATGTGCCAATCGGTGTTCGGGATGATGTATGCTTTTCGTCATCAGGAGATATCTTGATTTGGTTGTACCCCGAGAAGCCATCCATGAATGACATACGTTCAAAATCGCAGGTATTGTCAATCATGATGTCCGTGATAGGGAGGGGGAACTCATCTTTGGGGCATGTCTCGTTCAGATTGTGGAAGTCGATGCAGATTCGAATCTTCCCATTCTTCTTGAGGACGGGCACTATATTGGCGACCCAGTCGGGATGTTGTTCCTTACAAATGAAACCGCTGGTTATTCGTTTATTGACTTCGGCTTCGATCGCGTCCATAATGCCCGGGCGAAAGCGTCGCTGTTGTTGTTTGACTGGCTTCGCATCCGGCCGAATGTTGAGTTTGTGAAGAGCATTGTCGGGATTTAACCCTGGCATATCTTTATAGCTCCAGGCGAACACATCAATGTATTCTCTGACAAGTTCTAGCAACAATTCCCGCTCTTCGTCTGCTAGGCTTTTACTGACGAAAATTGGTTTTGGAGAAGATTCGCTGCCGAGGTCAACCGGTATGACTTCATCTTCAGTAGGAGGTTCTCTCTGTTCGAACCGCTTTTTCCATTGTGCGTCCAATTGTTGGGCCCACGGCTCTAGCTCGAGGATTTTGGGGATGTCTTCGTCTTCTTCGTAAGTGTCGGCGAAAGCTATGTTGACTGTCATGACTTTTCTGAACACATCTCCGACGCTGGTATCCGAGTCCGAAGTCGGTGACCCAGTTGAATGTGACTGCCAGTCGCATTCTTCATCTGAACTCTCAGGGGTCGTAGTAGGCGTTACATACCCCAATCCGCATCGAGTTTTGCTATAGTAGTCTCGTGGGTTGCCCGCCGGGACTGGCGGCTTCAAAGGTAATCGTCGCCCAGTGCCATAGTTTAAACCCGGCGTCGTCTCCAGATCATACCCCTGTTTCTGCATGAGATATTTGGATTGAGGGCTATAAAGATACAGAGGCAGTCTCCCGGCATCTGACCCAAGATCGAGTTTTTTTATGGTGAAGGGACGCGGATCGTCCTTCCGGCCGAAGATGATTGGATGATCCCCTCCCTCGATTATGTGGTAAGCGTCTTCTACTGGAATAAGCTAGATTACGGTGTGCACATCTGTCACCTGTGTGTGTAGGTGGGTGCCTATACCATATTCTATGGCGTACATTGTACAAAGCTTATTAAGCTCGATGTAGTTCAAAGATATCCCTTTATTGATGAAGTAAGGTATCTTTTCTAGGGGGATTACATCATCTACGGAGGGAACATCAGTGTGGGCATCCACATACTTGGCTAGCTCCGGTCCCTCTTCGGCTACCCCCTGTATAAATGAAGACTGAGAGGACGACCTGGGCAGCTTGATCGTTAGAGGTTCTTCTGGTGGGGCAGAGCGCGGAGTTGTTGGCAGACTAGCAACCCCCAGTTTGGTACTCGATATGGAGCGAGGAGTGGCCGGTTCGCTAGAAGTGTCAGACCTCGCATCGGGGTGACGACCCTTCTTGGGAAGGCGTATCGTCAGTGGCCTATCGGAGGGATTGAGCTTCTCCGTTTGGGGTTGACCGACTCTCGGCAGTCTGATTGTCAGTGGCGTCGTTGTGGGTCTCGGCACTTGGCCGGACCTTGGCAGCCGGATTATCATCTGCTCTGTAGGGTGTGAAAAATTCTGACACGCTGACATAAGATCAAGTTAGCCAAAGGCCATACGCTCAGCCAAAGGCCATACGTTCAGTGCAAAAGTCATATGCTCAGTGAATATTTTATTATTTCTCGACTGACAGCACAACAAACGTTCAGTGGGGGATGAATCTGACATTTCGTCTTTCGTACAAAGAACAACTGTCTTAGGAGAATTAACAGTCGTATAGATTTTCGAGAGTTAATTTTGTCTTTTACGAGGACAGCTCATTAGCCATCATAAATGCACAGCCATCATTACTGTCATTTCTGACAGTCTGTCAGTCGTCATATCCGCAACACGACGCTCGAGAGATATTTGTCAGTTATTGGGAAGATATGGCGTATTCAAGAAGATTGAGGAAAGCCACGTGTCTACTTCTCCAGTTATACGACTCCTCATCAAGGCAGCGTATGTATTTCATACGACTCCTCATCAAGGCAGCGTATGTATTGCATACGACTCCTCATCAAGGCAGCGTATGTATTGCATACGACTCCTCTTCAAGGCAGCGTATAGACTTCATACGACTCCTCATCAAGGCAGCGTATGTACTCCATACGACTTCTCATCAAGTGAGCATATATACTCCATACGACTTCTTGTCACCTAAGCAAGCGTATAGACTCCATATGACTCCTTGCTATCCAAGTCAGTGTATGCTAGTCATGCTTCTCCAAAAGACAGCGTATCAAAGCAAATGCATTCAGAATGACTTCAAATGTACAGTTAACACACGTTCTCATGTGTCCTGTATTCGGTTACCCACTCATTCAGAAGTTATACAACATGGCATTCATGCCATCAATCTCTCCTGGATATACTCCACTACTCTCAACCGCACTCCAACGTGTCTCCACCAAAATTCGCCACGCGTCCCTGCAGTTATGCACACGTCAAGTAACTGACTGAGCGTATGCCCAGAGCAGTTATCCTGAACTCTATAAAAGAGAGTTTCTTCACCTTCAACAGAGACCACATTCAATTCAGAGAGAATAGGGAGATTGCCCAGTTGCTGTCCAAATTCTTCGAGATCCGAGCCTTCTTCATCGCATCGTCCAAGGGATAAAGTGATCGTCTTCTAGATCAGATTCCTACAGTTGTAATTTTCTCAGAAACACAATAAATAAATAGAATTTATTTATGGAAAACAAATTGGCGACTCTGCTGGGGAAAGCTGTCTCCTGTAATGAGACAGCAACAACTCAATGCGATACTTCGTCGATCGGTTCGACGAAGAAGACGATGGTCGTACAATTCGACCAATCTGCTTACGAAGAAATGCTCAAGGCGAAGGAGGGCCGAACTGCTTCCTCCGCTTCCCTCTCTGCCAAGAAGAAGGGATGTTCTGTCTATGTCCCTAAGTCTTCTCCGACGGCCCGAGACGCTTCTGTCACTTTCCACGCTGACAAGAACACGTCTCCAACCTCAGCGAAGCACGCCTTGGCTTCTCTGAATACAGCAACAGTGGCTTCTCTTAGTCACGCTGACAAAATGGGTTCTTTAACCAAGTCAGCGTGTCCAAGGAAACCCATCTCTGGACATGTCAAAGTCTCTTCTTCTTCTACTCCTACGACAGCAGTCGGCTCTTTAGCCATTAATGACTCTATGCGTATGGCAATCATTGACCAACCATACGCTAGTCAAAAGACAGTGTATTCTCTGAAGTCAGCGTATGCCAACCAATACAGTCCTTTGACTGTCTCTCAAGGCCAGGCTGGGGGTTCTCTTTCACAGAATATACAAATGATTCCCCCATAACTTGCACATCTTGTGCCAACCAAAGAGAACGACTCTTTAGTCAACTCCTCTGCTCCTAAGGTTTTTACCTCTGGGGTTAATTTGACTAGTACTTTTACTAGATCAAATAAATGAAAATGCCTTTTGGCTACTTCCTCTAAAGATGGATTATTACCGACTCCTAGTCGGAATAATGTTCATCTTCCTTCTCTCAAAATTTCCCGATCCGAGAAAGGCAAATTGCAAGTATCCAGGATTGAGACCAAAGTTGTACCTCCTATGGACCTTCGTAGCAAGCTCAACCGGAATCGTCTCGATTCTACTTTCGGCATAAAGAAGCCTTGTCAAACTGGGACAAGTATAATGGACCCTGATACACAATATGCTAAGAACTATATCGCTCAGATCAATCGGTCTTTATACACTCAAGAACCAAAAAGACAGAAGAATAAAAGACAAGTTTCTACACAGAAACCATCTTCAAACACTTCCCAGTCTATTTTCGCAGATCTCCGGAAGCATCTGCAAAACAAGCTGAGAATCAACACTCCATCTGTCTCTGACATTGCTCATATTCGTCATGAAGAGCATTGTTGTAACTTTCAACCTCGGGTCGTCATCCAGTATTATTGTTCACCGAAAAGACGATCTGTCTTCGAACGGATTCAACATGAACCAATACCAGACGAAGACGAACCTCTTTATGCTTCCGTCAACATGACCTCCAGGAATACTGGGGGTAGAATACGATCTGATTCTATGTTAGATTCTGAAGACGGTGTTTACCTCGGCACCAGATCCAGAACCAAAGCTTCGACCAATGTCTCTTCTTCTTCTTATCCAGGTGATAATCCTGAGACCACGGAGGACTTCCTAGGAGAGTCCAACTTCCCAGTATTAACTCCCGTGAATAGCCCCGGGAAAGATGCTGACTCTCATAGCGACGATTCAGAACAGACTGTTTCATCGTCGATACCTCGAACGATTACCACTTATATGGTAGATGGCAATCACGAACCTTCAACTAGCACTGAGGCTCATGAACAAAGGATTTCTTCCTTAGAACAACAGTTACGAGCCATGGCGGATACATTGACTGCTATGCATACTCTTATACAAGCTCAGCAACAAACTCAGCAAGTTCAACAAACAGCACCACCAGTAGTATTAAATACTCATGTTGCCCCAAACCTGGAACCTTCTACTATTCCGGGGGTACAGTCTAATGTTCATGTACAGCCCACTCCAAGTCAGTCCGGAGCTGGGGGTGGTACATATGTTGCAGTCCCTCCTCCCAATTATGCCCAACAAGCAACGATACCGCAATCTTCCGAAGCGGTCACTGAGGAGTTGAAGAATCTTCGGTCTCAATTCGAAGCGTTCAAGCAAAAGGACGGCTTACAAAGATTAGGTATCAAGCAGCCTTACCCCATACAATGGAAGAATGTATCATACCCCCCAAAATACAAGCCTCCGACCATCTCTTTCTTTGATGGGACCACCTCCCTAAGTCAGTTCATCAATCACTTTGAGGTAATGACTGATCAACTGCAACCGAGCGATGCCCTCCTTACTCGGGTATTTGTTGGTTGTCTTAAAGGAACCGCTTATGAATGGTATCGAAGTCTCCCTGATGGGTGCATTATTTCGTTTGTCGGGTTCAAACAGATGTTTCTAGAACGATTCTATGAAGGCATTAACGACATGACCATGTCAACCCTTATACGAATCAAACAGAAAAATAATGAAAGCACTGAGAGCTTCATTGAAAGATTCAGAAGAGAAGCTCTAAAAATGCCTCTCGGAACTCCCGATGCCGTCACTATCGACACTTGCAAGTCGAACCTCTTACCAATCATCAGCATGTGGACAGGATCCACTCAGTTCCAAGATTGGCCTTCCTTCATCGTCAGTGCCAGAGCTGCCGAAGTCAGTACTGAGACTTTCAAAGGTCTGGGGGTACACATGACTCCCAATGAATCAAGTCAAAGTACTAGCAATAGTACGCGACCCAATAATCGCAAAGGAAAAGAGATTCTCGAAGTCAATCTCCAGAGCAAAAATCAAGAGGTAATGTCTGCCCAAGCTACCCCAGCTCCAACGAATCAACAGCAGAGACCTTCTCGGCCGAAAGAAGAATACTCTTTCGACGACGACGATGTTCAAGGCATCTTCGAATGTTTACTTAAAGGTAACAAAATACAACTGCCAGAGATCAAAAAGCCTGATGAAGCCAACAAGATGGATCATCCAAAATACTGTCCATATCACAGAATGCTGGGTCATACAATCCGGTCTTGCTTCGTGTTAAAAGAAAAGATATAAGAAATGATCAAATCAGGAGCTGTGACACTAACACCTAAAGACAAGACAGTCACAGCAAATGTGATTTCAATGCAGTTCGGTGACTTCCCTCCGTTATTGGTGGAAAATGGGATTGTCCCTATCCCCAAAGCAACCCCTTGAAGTTGTGAATATTCCACCAGCCCAGAATGAAGGACTTGTTCCCGTCACCACTAAAAAGGGAGAGATTATGTGGATCTACCCTGATTTAGTGACAGAATTCGAGACGTCTTCCTCTTCTCCTCAGAAGGCTCCTCTGCCTAAAAAGAAACTTGGGAAGACTAAGTCATGCCATATGACTTCTAGCATCACACCCAATCTTTCTCTAACCTCTACTTTCATCCTAGCAGGAAAGTCACCCCCTTCAGAGGTAGAAACTGTACCTCGATCCGAAGACAGATACAAACCTGCGTTTTATCTATATAGTTCACAATTTCGTGAATTAATGGCGAAGATGGGTTATGATCTAGCTACTGCTCCTGGTTTAAGCTCCGACAAAGGACTCCGAGCACCTCTAGCCCTTACTTTGAGACATAATCAATCCCGTGTTGGCCTCGGTTTCTGGACTGAAGCTCTCATCAAGCACCGAAAAACTAAGAACAAGATGAAGGATTGCAACATGGTTTCGATAGACCCTGAACCTGAGCCTGAAGTCGAAGCTCTCTCCGGAACCCGGTCAGGAAAAACATATTTGAAAGATTACACTGAAGCTCCTGAGAAAACTTCTGATGTCCCTCCGGTTGCAGCTCCAGCACCCATCTCTAACGAAGGACCTTCAAATGCTCCTGCTAAGACGATTCCCTCTAAACCAACAACAGCCGACAAAGGGAAGCAACCTGCCCGCTTCGACAAACCAATCAAGAAGTCTCTTTCTCCTGGATTGCAGAAGTCATATAATTTTGACATTCTGGCTCAACTTGCTAACACTCCAGCCAGGTTATCCATCTTCGAACTTTTACGTTTATCCAAGGAAACTCAAAAAATGTTAAGTGAAGCTCTACTGCAAGCAGACTCTTGCCTGACTCATCTGAAGAAGCCGGAAGCAGAGTCGGTGACTTGCCTACATTGCAACAGTGTCTTGGAAATTATTCTGAACATCACTTTTACCCAAGACGATATGCTTCTAGAGGACAATCGTCATGATCGGCCTCTTTACTTCACTGGGTACATTGACACGATGAAGGTTAACCGTATTCTAATTGATCCAGGATTAGCTCTAAGTATTATACCTAAGAGTCTCTTGGATGCCTTACGGATTCCAGTTCATCTTCTAGTCAAGACAGTAACTACCATTTTAGGGTTCAATCAAGGCAAGAGTGAACCTCTGGGGAAATTTTGCCTAAAAATACAAATAGGCAATTTTCGGGCGAGTGTCACATTCTACGTGATCGAGTTAGTTGGATCTTACAACTTGCTCTTGGGAAGACCTTTTCTCCATGAACACAATATCGTCCCCTCCACTCTTCACCAGTGCTTCAAATACATTGATGAAAAGGGAGAAGTTCAAAAGAAAGTCGCGGACATTAATCCTTTCAGAGGAGTCGAAGCCTACAAAAGTGACTCTCATATGTACAAAGATGAGTATTCAAAAGTCTTACAAGCTATGGATGATGATGAGACATCGAAAGTTGACACCTTTTTTATTCCTGTAAAAGGGCGTATCACTCATCCGCGGTCTACTAAATCATCTGAAGAAAGTCCACTGATAATTCCTGTCAGTGGATATACCACTTCATTGCCTTTCCAAGCTCCATAAAGTTCGCTGATAATTCCTGTCAGTGGATGCACCACTCTCTCACCATCTTCTCAGGCTAGACCAGATACTCTAGTCATTCCAGTCAGTAGACGCACTACTTATCCACGATCCTCTTCAAGGGAGCTTACCTCCTCTGAGCCTTTTGTTATCGACCTTAATCAAAACAAAACTTCTGCTCGCCCTTCTTCTCCCCCTTTAGTCATTAATTTGACTAGATCTACTAAGGCTCAGCCTTCTTCTGTAAATACAGCATCTGATATCAATAAAACATCTCCTTTACAGTTTATTGATGTTTGTAATTATGTACAAAATTATTTACATTTGTTAGATAGCTTAGAGCCACTAACTATAGGAGTTGTTCAAACTCTTCATACAGAAGTATCATTAGAGTCTATACAAAATTCATACTTCCTTGTTCCTATTAGAAAGTCAGGAGAAGCTCCAATATTCTTCTGCAAGGGGCCCCAGAATCCTCCTAATCTGGAAGACGACGACAAAAACGATAATGCCGGAAGGTTACAACTACGTCGCTACAGTCAACAGTCCAAAAACATCATCAAGAACATGGGCTATGACTTCAGAACCGGCCTCAATAGAGGAAAACGAAGAAGAATGCCTGTTCGAATTCCTCCCTTGAAATACGAAAGGACAAAAAGCGGATTGGGTTACATTACTCCTACCTCCTTCATCAACACAGTCCATGAGGATCCAGAATCCGACGGAGACGAACGATCTGATTCTTCCGATTCCGATACAAGTATTGGCAATTTTTATCGTTCTACTCTATCCGCCAATATGGTCTCCGCCGACGGTCCACAAGAAAATAATGAAGATGAAGATGATTTTGAAATATCACCCGAATCGGAACAATGGGCTCAAAGATTAGACAACCAATGGGAATTCAGGTTCGAGCAAAGAGAACCTCCTACTGAAGATAAATTAATCCAAATTGATGTTGGTGAGGAGGGATCTCCCAAGCCAATATTCATCAGCGAAACTCTTTCAGAAACAGATAAGCAAGACATGATCAAGCTTATTCATGATTATATCGATGTCTTCGCCTGGAGCTATGAAGACATGTCAGGACTAGATCCGAAGATCGCAACACACAAACTTAATATCATGCCGAATGCTAAACCAGTCAAACAACAACAGCGACGATTTCGTCCAGACATTATGGATGCAATTGAAGCTGAAGTCAACAAGCTTATGGCTTCCGGATTTATCCGAGAGGAACAACATCCTGAATGGGTGGCTAACATTGTTCCTGTTCTCAAAAAGACTGGCAAGATCCGAGTCTGTATAGACTTTCGCGATCTCAATGCGGCTTGTCCTAAGGACGAGTTTCCTCTTCCAATCACCGACATCATGATCGATAACACGTGTGGTTTCGAACGAATTTCATTTATGGATGGGTATTCGGGGTACAACCAGATCAAAATGTTTCCAGACGACGAGAGACATACTTCCTTCAGAACGTCGATCGGTACATACTGTTACACAGTAATGCCGTTTGGTCTCAAAAATACAGGAGCAACGTATCAGCGAGCAATGAGCATTATATTTCGCAAATATCTCCGAAAAATAGTCGAATGTTACGTTGATGATATTGCAGTCAAGAGTCGACAAAAGGAGGATCATATCCAAGATTTGAAGACTATCTTTGATTTAATGCGTCAACATCAAATTAAGATGAACCCTACTAAGTCCTTCTTGGGCGTCTCTAGTGGTAAATTTCTCGGCTTCGTCATTACCGCTAAAGGTATACACGTGGATCCCGAGAAGATCAAAGCCATCCAAGAGATGCGTTCTCCACGCACCTTAAAAGAGCTACGAGGATTTCAAGGAAGAATTGCTTATATCAGGAGATTCATCTCTAACTTATCAGGACGCTGCAGACCGTTCAACAAACTTCTGAAGAAAGGTGTATCCTTCGTCTGGAACGAAGAATGTCAAAAAGCATTTGACGACATCAAATAGTACCTTATGAACCCTCCAGTTTTGGTACCTCCCGTCTCGGGAATACCATTCCTTCTATATGTTTGAGCCATGGATCATTCTCTCGGTGCATTACTCGCTCATAAAAACAAAGATGGCCATGAACAGGCTATTTATTACCTCAGTCGCACAATGACAGGTGCTGAACCGCGTTATTCTCCAATTGAGAAAGAATGCCTAGCATTAATGTTTGCCGTTCAGAAGACGCGACATTACATTATCGGTCAAACGATTCATGTCATTTCCAGAGTGAATTCCATCAGGATTATAATAAAGAAACCCGGTATTCTCAACTCCAGACTGGCTAATTGGGGAATCTTGTTAGCTCAATATGACATGTATTATATTCCTCAAAAGTCAGTTAAAGGACAGGCTCTTGCTAATTTTCTGGCAGCTCATACAGTTCCAGAGGATTCTAAATTATACGATGAGATTCCAGATGAAGTTATGGATTCAAATAAGGTTTCTGAAGAAACTCCTACCTGGCGTCTATTCTTTGATGGAGCGTCTAGAATGGGTCCCAATGGCGATATTGTCGCCGGAGTCGGGATTGTTCTTGTATTCCTGGAAGGGCTGACTATTCAGAGGGCTTATTCTCTGGATCAATCGTGTTCAAATAATGTAGCCGAATACAATGCGTTACTCATCGGTCTTCAACTTGCTAAACATCTGGATATTCAGTATTTAGAAGTTTATGGAGACTCCAAACTTATCGTCAATCAAATCAGAGGTACATACGAAGTCCATCATCAGGATTTGATACCTTATTACCGAGCAGCACTCTCTATGGCCTCTTCTTTTGAAGGTTTCTTTATTGAACACGTTCGGCGAGCCTGTAATGCAGAAGCCGATGCTTTGGCTAATCTTGCCACTGTACTAGCCATACCGGTCAGACGTCAATAATTGATAGTGGTTTATAACCAGGAGCTATTCTACGTCGAGAATAATTTGGCTTTGGGTTTTCCCCATGACCCAGACGAAAATTTTCTCAACTCTGATGAATTTAACCTTAACACTGGATTAGGGTTTGACAGAGTATCCTCGTCTTCTTCCGATTCTACTATGGAATATGTCTTTTCCAACAAAACAGAAGCCATGGTCGAGGACTGGAGATGTCTATTTCTAGACTTTGTATTGTATGACATACTTCCCGATAATCCGAGTGAAGCAGCGTCTATCCGGCGTCGATCTCTCAGATTCTATTATAATCATACGATAAAGATACTATATCGTCGGGCCTATGACGGCCTTCTCCTCCGATGCATCGCTGGTGAGGAAGCACAACAGATTATCCATGAAGCACATAATGGTGTCTGCGGAGCTCATCAACCAGGTCCTAAACTTCAAGATCGCATCCGACGTATGGGTTATTGTTGGCCCACGATGGTGGCTGACACCATTTAATATGCCCGAAAATGCAAAGCCTGTCAAATTCATGCAGACTTTATCCATCAACCGTCAGAGTTCATACATCCGACAGCGGCATCATGGCCCTTCGAGGCTTGGGGCATGGACATCATTGGTCCCATCAACCCACCGTCATCAAAAGGACACCGGTTTATTCTAGCAATAACTGACTACTTTTCCAAATGGGCTGAAGCAATCCCGCTATCCGAAGTCAAAACTTCCAACGTCATCAACTTCGTCAAGCATCATGTTATCTATCGATTTGGTGTTCCTCGGCGTATTATCCATGATAATGGACCACAGTTCGTCAGTCAAAAATTTACTCGATTCTGTGACGACCATCGAATCAATAACCTAGCTTCTACAGCATATAATCCAGCAGCTAATGGATTGGCAGAAGCTTTCAATAAAACCATCATCAAACTCCTGAAAAAGTTCGTTTCTTCTAACAAATGCAACTGGAGCGAAAAGCTTGGTGAATGTTTATGGGCCTACCGTACCACAGTTCGTAATGCGACCGGGTGCACGCCTTTTTCTTTGGTATACGGGTGTGAAGCTGTCCTTCCCCTCGAGATCCAGATTCCTTCTCTGAGAATCGCAATCTCCAATGAACTTACAACAGAGAACAATGATCATCTTCGACTTCAAGAGCTAGAAGCTCTAGACGAAAAGCGATTGTACGCTCAACAAAATATCGAGCTGTATCAGGCTCGAATTTTAAAAGCTTTTAACCAGAAGATGAAAGTCAGAGCATATCGGAGAGGAGAACTTGTTCTTACCGTCAAACGTCCGATGACTATGACACATATGAGCAAAGGCAAGTTCGACGCAAAATGGGAAGGCCCATTCGTCGTAAATAAAGTTTTCTCAAACGGAGCATATCAGCTTACCTCTATGGATGGTAAAGTCATGATGATGCCTATCAACGACAAATTCTTAAAGAAATATTATGTATAAATCTCGTTAATATATGATAATTTCATCTGCTACGATTATTCCCCAGCAAATATGAAATCAGAGTTTATTCTTCCCCACAAATGTCGTCTCGATATCGTTATCCCCAGCGGAAATTGATATTCTACCAACATATCATCTTTCCAGAGAATTTGATATTCTGTCTTATTAGATCCCAGTAGATTTAATAAAAATCTCATATAAAAAATTACGTCCATAATACCTCTGAATTTTCTATCTCAGTATCATATTTTCTATTCTATGAAAATGATATCTAGTCTTTTGATTTTCGAGTCCAAAGATCATGGAAAATTGAGTTCAAAGATATCTTTATATCTGAATTATGTTTTCTCTAATCAGTATTAAACTAAAATTTTTGGTTTAATATCATCTGATGAAATTATAAAATTCATTTGTATATTTTATTCTATTAAAATATGTCATGTATTATTTACCTCTGAACATATTTTCTACAAAAACATCATACACAAAATCGAAATCAGATCAAAGTGCTCATTTCCTCATTCAAAATCAAAATATTGATTACAAATGAGTATTAATTTATTGAATAGAAGGAGTAATTATCTCCTGAATATGAGCAAGTATACTATTCATCTTCTCTTCATGAGCTTTACGAATTCGCTCTGTTGCTTCAATTGCAACTATCTGTTGGTCAAAATTAATGATAACAGAACTACGACGATTAGTTTCTTCTATCTGATCAGTCTGCATCTGTTCCCGCTCTTGCTGTAGAACTTGATAGCGGGTAGCTTCAGCTATACGAGCAGCGATAATATCAGATTGCTCTTTTTCTGCAGATGCAATGCGCTCCTGGAGACGAGATAATTCTTCCTTTAGCTTCTGGAGTTCTTCAGCTCTAGATATTTCCTCAGTTTTCAGACATTCTATCTTCTGACGAGTTGTTACTATTTCCTCATCCTTCGCCATTAACTTCTCAGATGACAAAGCGAGAAATTCTTTCAAAGCAGCCTGCTGGGTTTGAGCTTCACGTTCCAGTTGAGCAATCTCAGTCACAGTCAAGGATTTAATATCTTCTTTCTTGATTTCCCAGTATTTATGGATGGTTACTTCCAAATCATCTAGAAGATGCTCAAAGAAAGTACACTGAGTCTCATAACCAGCCTGTCACAGAGCTAAAAGCGGGAAATTAATCGCCGTTCGGAGATTGAAAAAAGGCATAGTCTCGTCTTTCATAAATCGCCTGGAAAATGTATCCAGATATGAATAGATAATATCTGAGTACATCGCCATGGTCCTTGCTATTCCCGTTTCAAAACCAGGAGTTGCTGCCATTGTGAAAGAAGAAGCTGGAATAGGCTCTATTCTAGAAACAGAAGTATGTGCTTTTGGAGAACTTGGTAGATGTGAGCTTCCCTCACCAACATCAGTTCGAACAGGTAGAGCATGAGTCGAGCTCATCGCTGGTGTAGTTCCTACAACTTTTTGAATCAAAGAAGCTTGATCAAAATTAAAGACAATAAAGCAAGAAAAGACAAAACTTTACTGGATAAAATATTACCTGAAGTTGGCTCGTACTCTGTTTCTCTAGGATCGTTCAGCCCTGTTCGCAGTCTATTCAAAGTGTCTTCTGACACTGGTCTCATTTCACTACTTCCTGCCCCAGAGGTGTTCGGAACATGGGCTTCTATTTCTAGAAGGTTCTCTGGCTCTGGAGTCAACCCTGAATGTTGGTCGGTCGTCTTCAACTCGTCGATACGGATTTCAGTTGGTGACTCATCTTCAATCTCCATATCCTCATCTTCAAAAGAATGAGACGAAGGTTCATAGTCAACCTGTTCTTCTTCACCCTTGTCGCTCTCCGAAACTTCAATCAAAGCTAAATCAGCAGGTGGCTCGAGAGTGGTTGCTTCCTTCATTGATTCTCTCGAAACCAGTACGGATGGTTCAGCATGTTCATCCATTACCCTGGAAGGATCCTCGGTAGCCGGTGTTGTTCGATCGGTAGATGGCTTAGCTGCCGATTCTTCTATCACATCCTCCGCAGCAGGTTCTGGATTAGCGTCCTGCGTGGGCTGTATTTCCGAGGGTGCAGGAGAAAAAACTTCAATAATCTTCTTGGCAGTAGAAGATTTCGTTTTAACTCTTTGCTGAGGAGCAAGGGCAGTTTGCTTCTCTTGAGCCAATCGTTCAGCACGATTGGTGGGGCTTTCTGCATCAAGACAAATTACAGATTTAGTCTTTGAAACTACCACTTTTCTTTTTCCTACCCTTTTCATTAGTGGAATGGTAGGATAATCTTCTTTGGAGTCACTACCTTCTTCGTCAGCATCTCTGATTTGTTGACTCGAAGCAGGAGAAGTCCCCGAGATAGTAATTCCTACGCGACTACGAACTTCTGTTCGAGTAACTCTTTTTGGAGCAGGCCCAGAAGCACCCTTGCCACGCTTTCTCTTCGGTGTACCCTCAGCAGATACACTATTCTCGACACTTTCAAGCGGTACGTGTAGTGGCTGATGAAGTTCATCAGAAAAGAGATTCCCCATTGAGACTTCTTCATAAACCTCGTCAGTAGCGAGAGGATCCTCTCGATCGTGACAATCTTCCGGCAGAGTTGACTTGGCTGATTTCTTATTAACATGAATGAAGCTCTTACCCAAGATGCTGAACTTCTCATCAAATGTATTCGCAGATACATAGAATTTGGCATAAGACGCCAACATCTTAGCTCCACTCCGATGATTCACCGGATCTGGCATTGTGAAAGTAGCTCCGGTGCCTTTGGCAATATAATATATCCAGGCTCTCGCACCGTCGATCAATCCGCCTTGGTGGTAGAAGCATGTCGTTGCATTTCCTACATGCAACTGATCATAGTCGAACTGCCGAGTAAATCTACTCGGAAGATATGGCTCCAAATAAGTGATGTCATCATGGCGACAGACCAGGTGGGATGGTCTGATCCTCTTCAGCCATTCGTGCTGAACATCATCCAGTTCATGGCACCGGTGCCATCAATCATCTTCGCAGGCATAGTCTCATAACCGATAGGCGGAGGAACACAGGTAAAACTCCATAGTTCTTTCCTATTCAGTATGGTCCTGCAGTCTGTCAGGGTATCATATTTCCACTTGGGCGTATGACGGTATATTTCCAAGAAAGTGTCATCTGGTCTGGCCAGTCCAGCACTCATAAGAGACTCAAAGTGGAGGAGCAGCCATCCATACAAATATGTGAAGGGCATTTCTACCCGAGGAAAAGCTGTTAGTTTCTTCTTCGCCAGGTTAAACATTCTGTCTGCATATGCTCTTAAATCGGCGTTCAGACGGCATGTCATCGCCGTTAGCAAGTCCATCATGTACCCGAATGTCAGACGGACTGCTGTAAAAACGATTCCTCGATGCATCATGTCTGCCGAACAGGCGCCAGGTACTACGAATCTTCTCAGCCAAAGGGATAGAAACCCGGCCAGATGACCTTCCTTAGATAAAGTCCGGCCACCTTGCTTTATGTAGGTCTCTAACCTATCACCAGCTTTATAAGTGCCTTCATCTTCTTCAATTATAATGTCATCATGGGTGGTCTCCCGGATTAATTTGTCAATTTCGGCTTGACTCAGAGGTTTAAAACGACCAATATATTGTTCGATCTTCTTGTTCTTCTGAGTTTCTTCGGTGCGACCTTGGAATAAGTAGGCCATCCACTTCGAGGTATAGCAGCCTGAATCTATATCTTTTGCCTTATAAAAGGCTTTACAGATACTATAGTGGCACATTAATTCTTCGAATACATGAAGAATTAACGGGTTGGCGTCAGAAATCTTGTTCATTTCATCAATAAAAGGGATATATTCCTCATACGGCAAATCTCCTGTCGGCAGCTAAGAAATGTACGCCATTTCGTGGAGAACGAATCCCATCTCGCCTCTCGGAGTCATAAAAGTTTCGGTGCTGTAGTTGTACCTTTCTGCTAGTGCCAGGAACAAATCTGGGTTCGGCCTAAAACCATAAGCAGTGCACATGATGGCATTGTACAGGCCTATCGCCTTCAACTGTTCTCCATAATCTCTCAGAATACATCTCACGAGAGCAGTCCATCTGGTATTCTCTGGGTTCACGAGACCAGTGAGTCTCATGGACTGTTTCGGATAGACAGCGTTTTCTAGTTGTGCAAATTCGTTCGAGAATATCGGAACTCTAACCGACATCAGAAGTGCAGAGTCCTCAGGAGGAATTGTGGCTGGCAATAATCCTCGCAAAACTGAAACATGCGGTTCAGTACCACTGCGAAATCTTCCCTGTCTGTACCCTACCCATCCAGCTTTTGCTTGACGAGTTGGAGTAATATCCCATTTCATGTGCCTTTGGTGACTCGCATGGAATAAGCGAGCTATATTGATACTCTTAGACAATCCAGTCAAATACATCGGCTGAGTCGCATCACCATCCCGGTAATACGAGTATGACACTTTATCGGAGGCTGGCTGGGAGTTTCTGTCAATAGCATCCCCGAATAGAAATGCCAGTTTTGAGTGGGTAGCACTGTCCACACTCTGCAGTGGTTGACCGCTTATCAGACTCAGCAGGGTTTCACTATCTTGATTTTTCAGAATGGCTATTCTCGTGGAAGGTTCATCAAATTGTGGAAAGTGGACATGGGATAGGTCACTCTTATAATTGCTCCCTGCACATCCTTCAAACTGCGCTTCTTGGGCCAGAATATCCACTACAAAGAAAAAATAAGAGGTTAAAAATCCTTACAAAGGGATGACAAGTTCAAAGATCAACTTACGCTCAATACATCCTAAACGTATGTCAGATTTAAAAATCAACTTACGCTCAGTCTATCCTAAGCGTATGACAGATTCTAAGTTCAACCTACGCTCAGCTACGTGTATGTCTAACCAAAGCAAGCAGTCGTATGGAATTTTCCAAAGAGCAGTGTTAGCAAGATATTCATCAAAAATACGCTAACAAGAGAGTCAGCGTATCTCAACGAGACGACTTGACATAGCGTATTCCTTCAGATCAGCGTATTCTGACATTTCTATCAAAGATACGCGTATCTTACAGAAATACGCTCAAAATATATTTTTCGTATAGACAAAAAACATGGAATACGACTAAACCCTAAAGAGGGAAGTGTATTTTCTGACGTATTAACCCTTAAAAGGGGATACGTTTTCTGATTTTGTACTAACCAGAGCCCTAAAAAAGGATGGTTACTGTTCATCGTCCCCATCCTCACCGTATAGGGGTTTCAACGGAAGTTTGCTCTGTGGAAGACGTTGCTTGGCGGTTCTCCTTGTGGTTGCGGCGGCGGCGGCGGGTTGAGACGGCTCTGCAGGAGCCTTGCCTTTCCCCTTCGCGGCAGCGTCGAGCTTGGGTGCTATTGACGAAGATTAGATTGGAGAAGAAGAAGGCTTGAGCTCTGGATTCTCTCTCTCGAAGACGAAGGCAAAAGTAAAGAAAGGAATTAAGTTCTTAAAAGCCTATTTATAGGAGAAAGAGAAGCCCAAACGGCAGCCATTTTCAAAATACAGAATCCCTAGAGATATGCACTGATATCGAGGAGATAACAAACTCGTGCCAGCGTGTCAAGACTTATTCCCACTTTGAGTTCAATGTAATTTCGAACTTTTGAAAATCATAAAGTTCAAAAACTTTGAAGGGGGTCTTGTAGGGTGTGAAAAATTCTGACACGCTGACATAAGATCAAGTCAGCCAAAGGCCATACGCTCAGCCAAAGGCCATACGCTCAGTACAAAAGTCATACGCTCAGTGAATATTTTATTATTTCTCGACTGACAGCACAATATGCGTTCAGTAGGGGATGAATCTGACATTTTGTCTTTCGTGCAAAGAACAATTGTCTTAGGAGAATTAACCGTCGTATGGATTTTCGAGAGTTAATTTTGTCTTTTACGAGGACAGCTCATTAGCCATCATAAATGCACAGCCATCATTACTGTCATTTCTGACAGTCTGTCAGCCGTCATATTCGCAACACGACGCTCGAGAGATATTTGTCAGTTATTGGGAAGATATGGCGTATTCAAGAAGATTGAGGACAGCCACTGTCTACTTCTCCAGTTATACGACTCCTCATCAAGGCAGCGTATATATTTCATACGACTCCTCATCAAGGCAGCGTATGTATTGCGTACGACTCCTCATCAAGACAGCGTATGTATTGCGTATGACTCTTCATCAAGGCAGCGTATAGACTTCATACGACTCCTCATCAAGGCAGCGTATGTACTCCATACGACTCCTCATCAAGTGAGCGTATATACTCCATACGACTTCTTGTCACCTAAGTGAGCGTATAGACTCCATATGACTCCTTGCTATCCAAGTCAGTGTATGCTAGTCATGCTTCTCCAAAAGACAACGTATCAAAGCAAATGCATTCAGAATGACTTCAAATGTACAGTTAACACACGTTCTCATGTGTCATGTATTCGGTTACCCACTCATTCAGAAGTTATGTAACATGGCATTCATGCCATCAATCTCTCCTGGATATACTCTACTACTCTCAACCGCACTCCAACGTATCTCCACCAAAATTCACCACGCGTCCCTGCAGTTATGCACACGTCAAGTAACTGACTGAGCGTATGCCCAGAGCAGTTATCCTGAACTCTATAAAAGAGAGTTTCTTTACCTTCAACAGAGACCATATTCAATTCAGAGAGAACATGGAGATTGCCCAGTTGCTGTCCAAATTCTTCGAGATCCGAGCCTTCTTTATCGCATCGTCCAAGGGATAAAGTGATCGTCTTCTAGATCAGATTCCTACAGTTGTAATTTTCTCAGAAACACAATAAATAAATAGAATTTATTTATGGAAAACATGCTCCTCCTGCGCCGAGAGGCTGATCGTGTCCTTCCGCAGAGTGGCAGTAAGGGGTACGGACTTGCCCGGTTTGCGAGCTTGGAGGTGGATCGTCAGAGGTTCCTCTGATCCTGTGGCTGTCTCGGTACTGGCTTGTACATCTCCTTCAGCAAGATGCTTCTTCGATTTTTTGTACAGGCAGGAGTCTGAGTAGTAAGATTCGACCCCTTTCACTACTAAAATCTGTCAATTCAGCGACGCGTAAAGACGTCGCTAAAAAGGGAAAATACGTCGCTAATTTCTATTAGCGACGTCTTTAGCGACGTTTTCAAGTAGTCGGGATTAACCTAGTCGCTAAACAAGAAAACGTCGCCATACGTCGCTATTGCGACGAGCTTTAGCGACGTGTCCACGTCGCTAATATAGCGACTGCCAGCGACATAAAACGTCATAATATACCGACGTAATCTAGCGACGTTGAGCGACTCTGTCTCGCATCGATGCTGACCTGGCTTGAGAGCCATATGGCGACGTTCTGTGACTTTTCCACGTCACTACATTACCGACGTTTACCGACGATCAGCAACGATATTCCTTACAGTTAGCGACGTAGTTAGCGACGTTTCTTTCGTCGCTGACCGTCGGTAATCGTCGCTGAACGTCGTTATATTAAAAAAAAATACAGCATTTGCAGCATTCCCTGCAGCATTTGCAGCATCCCCCACACCATTTGTTACAGCAACAACGGTGTGTATCATGAACACAGTATCAAACAACACAGATACACACAATCACGAACACGTTTGAAACACAATCTCATCAATCAACACAGATATATGAAAATTTGTAACAACAATGTCAAACATAATGGTCCATAACTTAACTGCCAAGTATGGGAAGGAATGGCTCAGAACACAACCCAAAATTCATTCTAGCATACATTAGTGTGAATCATCTATGTTCTGTACATATGGTGTAGTATATGTTCTTATCGTATGTAGTATCTGAAGAATGTAACAGAACCAAGATGAACTCACATAATGTAATACTAAGACATCATCTACTACTATATAAGATATAGTGATAGGTTGTCGTATCATCATTGCCGAAGGATGAAGGTCGGAGGACAGTCAACTTTATCTAAGGCTACATAGTTTCTGCCTCGCCAGTCGAATGGCTGCAGGGACTATGTCCTGATCACCATGTCGTACCGTAGATTAATGCAAATGGAGCTGGAGCCAAAATACAGAAACCAAAATATGATATCCACCTCAAGTGTAGAGTCGGAGGAGAAGATCTTTTACCCCTCTCCCTCCCTCACGCTATCAACGTTACAACTTTTCTACCTTAGGTTCTGATCAAGCATTTTCCTTCTCCTCTCCTCCACCATGGCTCTAAACCTATCTGCTCCTCCCTACTTCCCTTCTTCTTATTTGACTCTCTCAGCCACATATGATATCCAGCTCAAGTGTAGAGTCGGAGGAGAAGAAGTGGACATGAAGAAGAGAGGGAAGCATCACCGCCGGCGGCATGACCCGGAGGAAGTACAGAGGTTTTCTTCAACATACGTAGGAGAACTATAAAGATATATCTTTTCACAACATATCACCTTGTCAAAGACCCTTAATGTGACAACCATGTTACCACGGTGTCGGAAAACTAACATGTCATAATTTTATAAGCCGTGTGTTTTGACATAATCCTCCAACCGGATTTTAGTTCTATGTAATAATGCAAGATTACGACATAGGAGGAAAGAGTTGGAAGGATTATGTAAAAATACACGGCTTAGAAAATTATCACATGTTAGTCTTCCGACACCGCGGTAACATGGTTGTCACATTAAGGGTCTTTGACAAGATAACATATTGTGAAAAGATATATCCTTATAGTTCTCCTACGTATGTTGAAGAAAACCTCTGTACTTCCTCCGGGTCATGCCGCCGGCTGTGCTGCTTCCTCTTCTCTTCCTGTCCACTTCTTCTCCCCCGACTCTACACTTGAGCTGGATATCATATGTGCTTGAAAGAGTCAAATAAGAAGAATGGAAGTAGGGAGGAGCAGATGGGTCCATAGCCATGGTGGAGGAGAGGAGAAGGCAAAACTGAATCAACATTGTCTTCCGGATCGTCCTCATCAAGGCATAACGGGCTGCTCAGCGTGCCCAGCTTCTTCAACTTCTCGCTGGCTGCAGAGTCGAAATGGGAACGGGTCCTCTTTGTCGGCCCGGAGCTCTGACTCGCACTCTTCGCCGCGCTACCGGTTTCCTCTCCTCCTCTGACGCGGGTCATAAGAGAAGAAATTTCGTACCTCTTCTTCACATAAACATCATTGCTGCCTTGTACTCGAGCCTAGCCTCCTCGTCTGTGACGCTATCCAACTTCTCGGAGTCATCGGAGAAGGAGTCGAATGAGTCGACGGTGATAGCAGATAATTGCAAGACAGGAAGAGAAAAGACAGGCGAAGAAGAGGACGATACGAGTCGAACGGGAGATTCGAGTGACAATGTAGGCACCGAGAAGTCGGATAGCATCACAGACGAGGAGGCTCGAGTACAAGACGGCAATGATGTTTATGTGAAGAAGAGGAACGAAATTTCTTTTCTTATGACCCGCGTCAGAGAAGGAGAGGAAACCAGTAGCGCAGCGACGAGTGCGAGTCAGAGCTCCGGGCCGACAAAGAGGACCCGTTCCCATTTCGACTCTGCAGCCAGCGAGAAGTTAAAAAAGCTGGGCACGCTGAGCAGCCTGTTATGCCTTGATGAGGACGATCCGGAAGACAATACTGATTCAGTTTTGCCTTCCTTGGATGGTATTGATTCTGTAGATCCGTGTATAAAAGAGGAAGAGATTGGGAGTAGAGTGGACCCGGAGGGAAATGAGAGATTAGAAGCTGGGTCAATATCCAAGAAGCGAAAGAGAGTCGAGGATTCTGATAGGTTGTCGTATCATCATTGCCGAGGGATGAGGGTCAGAGGACAGTCAACTTTATCTACGGCTACATAGTTTTTGCCTCGCCAGTCGAATGGCTGCAGGGACTATGTCCTGATCACCATGTCGTACCGTAGATTAATGCAAATAGAGCTAGAGCCAAAATACAGAAACCAAAATACAAAATACAGAAACCAAAATACAAAATACAGAAACCAAAATACAAAATACAGAAACCAAAATACAAAATATAGAATCCAAAATAGGACCCTCTGTGAGAACGGATGGCTCAGAACACAACCCAACCGGAGAGGATACTCTGAGAGATCCATCTGAGAGGGACGTATATTCTGAGAGATCACCTTTACAAAAATTATATCAGTAGTGGGATCAAGTGTTGGAGGAGATATTATCAAAGTATACGTCCTACTCAGATGGGTCTCTCACCGTTACTATTTTTTCCTGACAGCATGGTGGATGTGCTCCGTCCACAGATTCTTGCTCCGAGCCAAAACTTTGTCTCGGAGCTCAAGTGGACATCCTTGGTGTAGAGATCGAGTGAGAGGTTCCTGACAGCATGGTGGTCTCCTTTGTTAAAGTATCCGTGCTCGTCCCACAACCAATGTGGGATGAGCACGGATACTTTAACAAAGGAGGCCACCATGCTGTCAGAAACCTCTCACTCGAGCTCTACACCAAAGATGTCCACTTGAGCTTCGGGACAAAGTTTTGGCTCGGAGCAAGAATCTGTGGACGGAGCACATCCACCATGCTGTCAGGAAAAATTAGTAACGGTGAGAGACCCATCTGAGTAGGACGTATACTTTGATAATATCTCCTCCAACACTCGATCCCACTACTGATATAATTCTTGTAAAGGCGATCTCTGAGAGTATACGTCCCTCTCAGATGGATCTCTCAGATTATCCTCTCCGGTTGGGTTGTCGTACCATCATTGTCGAGGGATGAGGGTCGGAGGACAGTCGACTTTATCTACGGATACATAGTTTCTACCTCGCCAGTCGAATGGCTGCAGGGACTATGTCCTGATCACCATGTCGTAGTCCAATATAATCTAGAGATTGACATAGTACTAATTTATATATGTAGTCCAATACAAATAGTCTAATACAAAAACAACCCAATACAAATAGTCCAATACAAATAAGTACTAATAGCTAATGAGAACCACGCTGCTCACGCAAACACTCAGTGATACGTTCACGCAACCACCTCGAAAAAGCGAGATTTTTGGCGCGAGGAGAGCTGTCGTCCCTTACAAGGATTGCATGAAGGGTCCTCTCGGTCTTACTAGCTACCGGTGCTGGATGAATAGAACTCCCGGTCTCACTAGCAACCGGTGCCACTTCCTCCTTAACTGTAGGAGGAGCCACCTTAGCATTCACTGTTTCCCTCAAACGACGTACCGCTCCTCGGGTCATGGGTGCCATCTGGTAAGCAAGCTAATATAATTGTAACATAAGCAAGCTAACTAAAGGAACCATCATGTAATTTGAGTATATTTTCGAAAGCAGATAAAGTATAATAAATTCGATTTTTTGCCAAGTAGCAGAACGGATGGCTCAGAACACAACCCTAAAATTCATTCTAGTATACATTAGTGTGAATCATCTATGTTCTGTACATATGGTGTAGTATATGTTCTTATCGTATGTAGTATCTGAAGAATATAACAGAATCAAGATGAACTCACATAATGTAATACTAAGACGTCATCTACTACTATATATATAAGATATAGTGATAGGTTGTCGTATCATCATTGCCGAGGGATGAGGGTCGGAGGACAGTCAACTTTATCTACGGCTATATAGTTTTCTGCCTCGCCAGTCGAATGGCTGCAGGGACTATGTCCTGATCACGATGTCATACCATAGATTTAAGATTTAAAATATGGTATTCAGGTCAACTTAATTGGGTCAAAGGGTACTGAACAGAAAGTCTAATTATCCCATATTTTAGTAATGTCAGTGAGCTAAATCATACTCAACTGTCGAGAATACTTAGGAGAAAACTCATTCACAGGATTAGTATATCCATCCTTCGTGACATAGCTGAAATTTTATAGGGCTCGATAATAATTATTAGTCAATTTATTCATCATTTCAAAACCCTGAAAATGCCCAAAAAAACTCCCAGTATCAGTAAATAGGGCTCGAACCCTAAATTAGAATTCGAATCCACCTAAAACATCAAATTGACAGTTGATATGCCCAAAAAAATGAGATTTTTTAGTATATAGGTGTCACACTGTGAATCTCGTGTCCACACAGTAGGACACGACGTGTCCAAACCAACAAAATAGATGTCACACAAACTAGAAGCGAGTCCACGCTCTCGTGTCCCCCACAATGAGTCCACTGTCAGTCTCGTGTCACACTGTGAATCTCGTGTCCACACAGTAGGACACGACGTGTCCAAACCAACAAAATAGGTGTCACACGAACTAGAAGCGAGTCCACGCACTCGTGTCCCCCGCAACGAGTCCACTGTCAGTCTCGTGTCCCCCGCAGCGAGTCCACGCTCTCGTGGACACGAACTAGAAGCGAGAGAGAGAGAGCTAGAAGACGAGGAGAAACTGGGGAGGAGCTACCAGAGGAAGGAGGAGGAGGAGAAGGAGGAGCTACCTGAGGAAGGAGGAGGAGGAGAAGGAGGAGGCCGGAGGAGGGAGATCGCCGGAGGAGTACCGCGGAGGAGGAGGGAAATCGTCGGCGGAGCATCGCGGAGGAGGAGCGCGCCCAAATTTGGGGGGAAAATTTTATGAAATGATCGAAAAGGAAACCCTCGCTGGCTATATGAAACGTTTAGCGACGTCCGCATAGGACGTCGCTAAACGTCGCTGATATATAATAAATAGCGACGCAACTTAAAATGCGTCGTGAAACGTCGCTATATCAGCGACGAGTACTGACGAACTTGCGACGCACTACCCCATTTAACAAAATATAGACGCTAGACGTCGCTATTAGTCGCTGTTGGCGAAAACAGTGACGTCTTTTATTAACGTCGCTAAAACCCCAAATATTAGCGACAAAATCTCATGGAGTCGCTAAATACGTCGCTGATTTGACTTATTTTGGTAGTGTTTGAAGGGATCGATTTCAGCAAATTCCGTCCTCACGAAGCCGTATTTGTCGACATATTTGAAGCACTGGTGTAGCATGGAAGGCACGATCATATAATCGTGTATCCATGGGCGCTCCAAGAGGATGTTGTAAGAAGTATCTGTATTTATGACGTAGCAGGTGACTTCAGATTGGAGATCGCCAATCTGACACTTCAGACGAATCTTCCCGATTGGGTAGCTCCTGCCCGAATTGAAACTGCTGATGGCGGTGCTTGTAGGTGTCAGGCAATGCATTGGGATGCGGAGATGATGTAGCAAACCCTTCGGGATGATGCTTATGGAAGAGCCAGGATCTATGTGCATCCGATCCACCTTTACGTCGCCGATGTATCATGTGTAGTATAGCGGGCGTTCGTGTAGGTTAGTTTTGATGAGCATGTCCTGCGGGGTGAAGACGATATTGGGCATCGCTCCCGTACACGTACTGTTTTGGAGATCTGCAGGTTGATTATCTCCCGTGAGGTTGGCCTGAGCCAAGTATGCATCGACATTTTGGAGTGCGTCGCTCAAGGCTGCGCGGACATCCTTCGAGAGCCTCAGGAGTTCATATAAGGATAATTTGGCCTGTGTATTGGCCAATTGCGCTAGTATATCGAAGTTGTAGGGCCTCTCCATCCCTTGAGGTGTCTCTTTCCGGAGGGATTTATCGAAGCGAGTCTCCTTCGGCCTAGGCTTGTCGGTCGTCGGAGGCTGAGGGGGGCCCTGGAGTGTCAGTGGTAGCTGGAGGATGATCATCAGTCGAGTTCTCAGCCACAGGTTGGGATTGTGCTCCAGATCGAGTAACGACGGCTGTGACTTCTTCTACATTTGCCAAGATGGTACGGCAGGATCTGACTTTTCTAGTTCTCTTCTTGTGAATGGAAGGCGGCGTGGACTGAGTCACCTCGTAGACCAGGTCCGGATGGACCCACATGATTTCTTCTCGCGATGTGGTGAGGGGTACTAGACCGGCAGCTTGATCACGAGTAGGCAGAAGATTAGCAATTTCCATTGTCGCCAGAGGGATGGGTATGACACCGTCTTGAGTCTCCGTTGGAGGGAAGCTGCCGAATTATACGGACACTATGTTGGCTGCTACGGTTACCTCCTCGAAATTGATGGCCAGAGCGTTCGAATCGATGAGGCTTTGGATGTATCGTTTCAGTTGGTAGCAGTCGTGTGTAGGATGGTGGACGTAGCGGTGGTAGTGGCAGAACTTCGGATTCTCTAAATCTGTCGGCCGAGGCTCCCGTCTAGGAGAAGGAAGCTGAATTCTGTCTCCTTGTATGAGCATGTCCAAGATAGGCTTGACGGGGCCGTCTTCGAAAGAATAAGTGATTTGCGGCCATTGTTTGTCTGCTAGCTTCGGCTCAGGTTTTTGTGCTGTATCGGCCACCATAGCCTGCTTTCCTTTGCTATCCCGATTGGTGGAGGGGCTACCCCCATTATCGTTGTTGGGACGCTTGCCCTTGTTTTCTCCTTCTGAGATGTGCAATCCCAGTTGGCGAGCCTTTCTCAATCGTTCTTCGGCACTTGTGGTACTGATGATAAATGCCTTCCAGTCATTGAATTGACTCTCGCCCATCCAGAGACTAATTGTTGGGAGCAATCTCTTTTGGCAAATTTCAATTAAGGAAGAATTCGAATTTCCGGAGGGCAGCTTCATGGCGGTTTGGCAGAACCGCTCAATGTAGTTCCTTGTCAACTTCTTCTTCCCTTGGACGACGTCCATGAGGGTGGACATGGTGACGTCCTGTCCTACTTCGTAGAATCTCTCAAGAACAGGCGCTTGAAGCCGGCGAAGGAGTGGATGCAGTTGTCCGGCATATTGCGATACCATTTGAAAGCGACTCCTTCCAATGCCCCAATGAATAATCGTGTGAGGATAGCATCATCACGGGGCAGATGGTCGGTGGTGACCTCGAAGTAAGTGATGTACCGACTTGCTGAGGTCTTTCCATCATACGGGTTGATATTGAATGGCTTATATCTTGGTGGGAATGGAACATCCCTCCATTCGGCAGGGTATGGTTGCCGCATTCTGAGGTCTTGAGCATTTTTTCGGGCATGGAACATGGCTCGGAGCTCCTGGACCTCTCTTCTTACTTCTCGGGCCTCATCTGTCGCGGTAGGGGCTGTTACTTCGGGAGGATTATTGCCCGGGTTTGGTGCCGCTGAGTTCGAGTCCGCATTGACCGCGGGACCCGTGCTTGTTTGGCCAGGCGTTCCTCCTTGCAGAGTTGGAAGAGCGGCTTTTATTTCATCTACAGACTTGACCAAGGCCTGCAGTATAGCCTCCAAAGTGTCGATGTGTTGGCGATCGCTGGAACCACCTTGATTGCTGTCTATCATGAACACCGTCCTTACATGAGGAGTGATGGAAGGAATGGTGGAGGATGTGCCCTTCGAGTCATACCCATGCACCGAGAAGTCATCGGGGTAGGTGGGAATGTTCTCTTCGGGCTCGGACTCGGAGGGAACGGTATCCCCAGCCTCAGAGCTTGCTTTGTCTTCATGGGTGTCCTCGGGGACATCGGTGTCTGTTGTACCTGATGGGAGAGTTGTTTCCCCGGGTTCGTCTCCTTGAAACATCGGATTGTTGTGGATGTTCGGAGGAGTGCTACCCCCAGTTCCTACGACCCCCAGCGATGTGGATGATGAATTTCCTATTGCAGCAGATTTTGTCTTTGAACGGGTGTGTTAGAATATTCTGGTGGAGGACAGCCGTTTAGACGACGATTTTTTAGCTGTAGTGGTTGATATCTTGGGGCTGGAGATGCTTGTCTTCTTTCCTCTCCCCTTGATGGGGATTTTCTGAGTGGAATTGCAGGAGACAACAGGAGGTGCCTCTTCCTCTGAGCTCGGATGCTGTAGTCTTTGGAAGACTGACGGCCGATCTTCCGTCGCTGCCGCGTTGTTGCAACAGCAGTTGACGATGATTTGGGTGCAGTGACGTCCAAGGGAGGACTCTTTTCACACCGAAGCTCCTTCTCTTTCCTTGCGCTTGTGGAGGATCGCCTCACGCAGGTCAGAGGAACCACTTTGTCCTTTTGCCGCTGGGGGCTGGACTCGAGCGGTTCTATACAACTTCCCATCAGAGGCCCGTGTGATAGTCAACGGAACGCCCCGATAGTCAGAGGTTAGGACAGCTGACTGGGCTTAATGAGCCCACGCTGCCCTAGACTTCTTTTTTAGCACTTGCGGGTGCATAATAAGAAGAGTCTAAGTTGAATACCACAGAGTCTGGCTTATCATCCAGAGAACCATCAGGGTCAGGACCGTATGAGAGACGGTCGAAGACTGATCGAGAGGAGCGTGGAACGGATGCTATGCGGCTAGGATTGGAAACCGTACAGGCTGTCTGCATGCGGTTGTCCTTAGCTGTCCGATGAGTTACTTTGGTGCAATTAGTAGGAGTCACGATCGTGCAGGCTGGCCGCATACGGTTGGCAATTGTGGCCATATAGGTTTTCTATAAGCGATTGACTTCAGTAACCGCATAAGCTTCATCCATGTGGTTGGCAACTGCAGCCGCATAAGCTATGCGGCTGACAGATGTGACCGCATGAGTTTTCTTCATGCGGCTAGCGGATGTGGCCGCAAGAGCTTTTTTCATGCGACTAGCACCCTTATGCGGCTCGGATCGCGTAGAATTTCTCTTTGCCCCTGTAAGTCCAGCATCATAGTGTTTTCTTCTGCCGGACTTGGGGACAACAGAGTTACCTACGGTCTGAAGTAGGGCCGCAGGAGAGTCTTGCTTGCCGTCTTGAACAACATAGGGTATCTCTGCAAGAGCTTCAGTAGGAACAAAGGATCGGGGTCTCCACTCCTTGCGGGCCTTCTTTGTGCGGGCTCGCTTCTGGACCGGGCCAGCGCTCTTGTCGGAGAGCATTTCTTCGAACGCCTGTTGGTCGAACCGGGCGACCATCTTTTGTCGCGTGGAGCCAAGCTTGGCTGCATCCGATTGCGTCACCAAATCCTCAGCCATGGAGAAGTTTATCTCCAGCAGAGTCGCCATCGTGTTTGCCATTAATTATAAAAGTACAGAACAGTTTTATGGAAGGACTGAACTTAGACACACAATACAAACTCGCTTGTACAAAGAAAGCCTAGGGACGAAAACCTAGGTACAGCAATCTAAGTACAATTGTTTATTTTTGATTCTGGGGGGTGATGATGGAGGCTCGGAAAGGCGACGGCAGCCCTGCCTTACTCCTTGGACGATCGGTTTGCAGCCTTGGCTCCTGTGACGAGATGGTTGGCGTTGATGAAGAAATGCTCCTCTTGCTCTCCTCGTATTGCTCTTCTGGCTTCTCTCTCTCTCTCTGGATTGATCTCTGTGGATTCTTCTCTCTGACTATCGGGGGAGCCTCTCTCTATGTGCGTATCTCTCTCTGACAGTATATATGTTCACAAGGGAATGGCACCTTGCTATTTATAATAGTGGGATGTGATCATTAGGGTTGCCAATGATTACCTTTTGGAGATGGCGGCGGCCTATGGATTGGTCAATCTAGGCCGTTCGTTTTTTATTGTGACTAATCTGAGCCATTGAGTGTAGATTACACCAAATCCCATCAGCAATTAATGCTGATTGGAATAAATCTTCCTCATAATGATCTTCTGGTGTCTGTGAATAAATTAGATTTATTCTCCTGCCACATGTCCCAGATTATTGGGATTTGACCCAATCTTTGATTGCAGTAAATTTGAGAAATTGATCGGCTTAGGACACGTGTCCTAGGAGCCATTGGGGGGATCTGAACCACATGACGAGTGAACCGCATATCATTTTGGGCCGCATATGGTTAGGGCCACGTGTCAGGGCTGCCTGGGTAGTGGCCCTCCCTCGAGCCTTTGAACCACATGGAGGTGATCATTGCGAGCCGCATAGGGATACATCCGCCTGAGTCGCATGAAAATGGTCCTCTTGAACCGCATAAGAAGTCTTTGCTCGAGCCGCATGTGGCTGTCTCGGCCTGAGCCGCATAGGATGGCTTCATTCTGAACCGCATGAGAAGTCTTTGCTCGAGCCGCACGAGGCTGTCTCGGCCTGAGCCGTATAGGACGGCTTCATTCTGAACTGCATGGGAAGTCTTTGCTCGAGCCGCATACGAACGCCCACGTGGCAAGGCCACGTGGCATTTTTATGGCTCTCGGGGGATTTGTGTCAGAGATCTCTCTCTCTTCCCCAGAAGTCTGTTATTATGACAGAGTCATAATTACTTCTTTTTGTGTCAGGGCTGTCACTTTTTCAGAGTTGTCAGCCGTCAAACAATTAATGCAAGGGGGCAGAGAAGAGGACTGTCCCGCCACGTGTCTTCGGAGCCGCATGGGATGTCTTGGGCCGCATAGTCCCTTATGCCGCATGACTCTTTGTGCCGCATGGGCTTTCTGAGCCGCATGGGGTTCTTTGGCCGCATGGGTCATTTTCTTTAATATTTTCCATGCTTCTACATATACGGCTCAACATAAGTCTCCGACTCTGAGGCTAAAGACACAAGTTCTCCGTGTGCGGTCCACTGATAGTAATTAGGTGTGAAACCCCTCGAGTACAAATGATATGTCACTTCCACTTCTGGATAATATTTTATGTTATGATATTTCACACATGGACACTTAATTTTGGTACCGTCCATGTACTGAGGGAACGCCTTAGCAAACTGCAGGAACTGCTCTACTCCCGCTATGTATTCATCCCGTACACCACACATATCATCAAGACGACAGTTGTACATCCATGAATGATTCTGCAAGTAGTAATTCATATCCATTTGGAAATAATTATGCAAAGATGGACACACATGTTCAGCACAGTAACTAGTCAAAATGGATGAAGTTGAGTTGACTAAGTCAATATCTTAGACAAACTAGTCAAACTGGGTGAAGTTGACTAAGTCTAGGCAATTATCCTTCACTAGACATAGACATGGAAGAAACACCGATATTTGCAGCGTCCGAACTTCCTAGTGTATATTATAGTAGAAAGACATGGTAACCGTGTGTAGGGGTGCAACTTAGGGGTACAACTCGGGCGGGCTAAACCCGAACCCGATCGGGTAAACCCGTTAATGGGTTGGATTAGGGTTGAAGATATTCGGGTTTGGGCTCGGGCTCGGGTTAAAATATTTGAACCCGATCAAAAATCGGGTTGGGCTTGGGTTCATGTGTTGTGTAACCCGAAGAACCCGAAACCCGACATATATATATATATATATATATATATATATATATATATATATATATATATGCAAATGACCTCTAGCCTAGTGGTTAAGAGAGATGCATGCGGCCCAAGTGGTCAGGAGTTCGAGCCTCAGTGGAGACGAGTTCGCCACAAAGTACCCATTGCTTATATATATATATATATATATATATATATATATATATATATATATATATATATATACACACATATATATTGTTTTATGCTACTTAAATAAAAAGTTTAACTATAATTTTTTTCACCCGAACTCTTCAATTCCTTGTCCTAAATCTCATTTCAGTTTTATTTTGTAATGATCGAGGCTTGATTGTTATTTGATTATGCATTTAATATTACTCTTGTTTAAAATTATTTCAAATATCATATTAGAGTCCGATAAACCCGATGGACCCGACCCAACCCGAGCCCAACCCGATCCTCCGGGCTTGGTCTTGGACTTCATATGTTGAACCCGAAGTCGGGTCGGGCTTGGGCTTGGGCTAGGCTGATGATCTATCGGGTTGGGCTCGGGTTGACCTCAAACCCGACCCAACCCGCCCGAGTTGCACCCCTAGTGCAACTCGGGCGGGTTGGGTCGGGCTTGAGGTCAACCCAAGCCCAACCAGATGAATAATAAGCCTAATCTGAGCCCAAGCCTGGCCTGACCTTGGGTTCAACATATGAAGCCCAAGACCAAGCCCGGAGGATCGGATTGAACTCGGATTGGGTCGGGTCCATCGGGTAATGTTGACCAACTGTTGACTTTCAGTCAACTGGTCAACTCTAGTTTGGTTTTTCGTCAATTCTAGTCACTTTTAGGCTAAGTTTGACTTTCGGTTGACTTCCGTTGACTTTTGGTCAAAACGGTCAACCGAGGTCAAAACTAGTCCAAGAGCACTAATCCTAACCATTACCAACCAAGACAATCAATTTCTAACCATATCCTAACACCTTAGACTTATACCTTAGCTTCTAGGCATATGTACGTACTACATGCATATGCAAAATATATATATGTATGTACTAAAATCAATAAAACATATCCTAACACCTTAGACTCATACCTTAGCTTCTAGGCATATGTAAAATATATATATGTACGTACTACATGCATATGCAGTTTTTCAATTTCCTCTCTTTTACTATCCAAACATACCCCTATATAAAGAGAGCACCAGCTCTTATGGAGGGTGAGTAGAAACCTTTTCTATTAGCCAGTCCATTCTTTCAACACTCCAGTGGTTATTTTGAAAAGGAGCTTATACAAATAGAATTCCATAAGTTCTATTGACTGTACAATGAGCGTTCACTGAGAGGGTGGAAACCACACACACACTGCATAACTGGTCCTACCATTCAGTTAACCTACCAGCAAATGCATATAGTTATAACAGTCCTCTCACCTTCAAATATTTGCTTATCTTAAAATTCACGTTCTTTATAAATGAGTAAAACACCACCCTCTCATCATTTCAAAAATTTACCAGGATGTCCTAATCCATGCTATATTCCCTATTATCATTATACAATGGGGGTGAGGATACCTACAGATTTTCTATATCACCATTATTTCTCTGATCCTTCTAATTTTATACATACATATACATATTTTCATTATAGGTTCCCGAGCTCACACTTAGCCCATATGACTCATCATTTCCCTGTTTATGCACACAACATAGACTATTTTTGCTCATAACCATTTTCTAAGCCACACAACAATGAA
>JANAVB010014596.1:0-30000 GCA_029216955.1 Iris pallida | reverse complement strand
TATCATCTATTAAATTCCTCACATGGTGATCTCCTATTTATTGGTGAATTTGCCTATGGATATCATAGATACCAGTTTTGGTGTTTTTAATCCAATCTAGTTGGTGTTATTACTTAGTTTTATTCCTTTACCAAATTATACACACATTCTACATCCCATCTACTGGTTGACACCCCTTATGTCAAAATCAACCTATACTCTAACTCCTAACTTTCTCATCCACTGATACCTACATCCTAATTACAGGGACTCTTGCTAAAACAACCCTTGTATGCAATATACTCTAATGACCCCAAGTGTCTGTGATTAATGCTACTGAAATATGAGGTATATCATTTAGTGATTGATACCCAGTTCTCCAAGAAACTGATGCATGGTCTTCTTCTTGTCTACACCCCCTCCTGTCACCCCACTCTCTACATTACACAGTAAACACATGTAAGGTTCTACACTAACTACCCGAGGCCTGGCTGCCACTCCCACTCTCAAGTTTCTGATCACCAATGGAGAGATGGAGTCCCCAATACTCTGTCCTCTACCTGTCCCTAGGGTCGTTTCCTTCACTCGACTATATACTACCCAAGTCCAACTCCTAACTGAATCTTTACATCAAGGTAATGAGACACTGATACCATCTTATATATACAGTAGTCTCAATACAGCCCCCTCATGTGCTCTTTAATTGATATCTTAGATGTCCTTCTACGACTGATACTCAGGAATCAGACTGAGTCAATTAGGTAGATGAAGTGGACTGAACAGATTTGGCAAAAAGGGTATACAGGGACTGAATCATCAGGTAATGGTGGGATGATTCCTTATAGCAACTTTCGAATGGCGTGGAGATTGACAGGGTGTTATGCAATGTAGTTAAACAAATTTCTAACCAATGTCACTATGTTCTAATGATACCTGGTCTGTCACTCATGTGTGATGTGCAGGACGATACTTCGTATCGGTGGCTCTTATTCTTAGTGGCTGAGACGCTTGCCATGGATGATACTAAGGTAATTTTCTGCCCTGGATACTATGGTATCATGTTACTACCCTTATTTGCTGTTGTTCCTGGATACCCTAACATCCCCAAATTCTTCTATATAAGCTACTATTGTGATGGACACACATGGCTTGTTGCAAGGCCTAATTGAGACAGTTAGAAATTTCATATTTTGTATTCCAGGTATGGATACAGAGCCAAGCTGACCTGTGTATTTAGTCCCTATCACCCTGACTCACATTAATAGAGCATTGGGACACCCATGCTCTGCTAAACTAATCCTCTGGGTACAAAGCCATATCACAGGAGCAGTAGACTCCTTGCTTGCATTGGCTGATACTTCCCGATGGTTTCTTTCTACATGTATGGTCTGCCCTCCAGGCAATTATCCTACAAGCCCAACCATATATGTGGTTTTGACTCGATTCCTGATACCCAGGTAAGGGTATCCTACTATTTCTTAACTCGAGTGTTGTCACAAAAATCTATTACAGACATTTCATTTTCCTGTTAACGCTTCCAGGTCTATAAACATGTACCTTTGCCATAGGTGGTGACATCCATGATGATATTTGAATCTCTCTGTGAACTCAAACATCAGCATCCCACAGGGAATGATTATCAACCGATACTATTATAAGATCTGATACTAAAGGTTGGTTTTACTACTAAGTGTCAGCTATGGTACCAATATTCGAATATGATGCAAGCATCCCTCTGGTGCTTAATATGCAACCTGATGCTTAGTGAATAGTTTGATTCAAACATGGCTCCGACTCCCTACTGTACATCACCTCTCTTATCTATCCATTCTATGATACTCAACACAAAAGGAAACATGGTTTCAGAAACATATCCTTGCTAAACATTACTCCAAACAGATCTTAGACAGTGTGGGGATGACGGGTTTACCTGACAGAGATTGCGGCATTCGCCTGACCTGTTGACTACACCAGTTGCACACTCCAATGGGAAAAGAAAGGAAAAATATTTAGGGTTTCTTCCTTTGGGGGTTGGCAGACTTCTACACATACACACACACACATATATATATATATATATATAGAGAGGAAGCTTTAGATTATACTAAAGGTTCAATCGATAAGGAAGAGTCAATTTAAATTCCAGTTTGGAGGGATCTAAATCCGACCAAAATTGAGATTTGGAGGGGATGTTGCTCTATGCGGTTTTAAACAGGGATTTGAATCGAATGCATCCATATTGTGCAAGTTTAAACAAAAACTTGATTTGAATTTTCGATTTTTTACACACAGGTCCCTGCCACAATTTACATTTCCAGTTTTTACCCTAAGAATTAATGTTTTTCCAAACAATCAAACAAAAAGTGATGTCAAAACAAATTTTAACAAACATGGAAATTTGATCAAGGGTTTACACTATCGGCCTAAAATGTGTGTAAAAGTAAATGTAGCCCCTACGCTAATAGCTGTGCTCTCCCCCCAATGATACTATACATGGGTCGTAACCATGACACAACAACACATGTCGCTTCCACAATACTATTTTATACCTAATAACTGTCAAGTCTTCTAACATACATCTATTGACAGTTATCTCCAACGCATGCGCACGGGGGATCAGCCAACACGCATGTGACCTCTATATGTTACTCACAACTCACACACAACTCGTGTACAATCGTGACAAAGTTAATGAAATGCACTATATTGACGGTAGTCCCTTATCTCTAGGTCCATATGTAAAAAGAAAAAATAATAAACTAGAAATATAGATACAATAACTGAATAATAAAATATAACTAAATGTAAGCAGTAAATATGGCATGGTATCTTGCCTGGTGTAACGCCTGGTGTGATGCGATGATCCGACAAGTCTTATTTTGTCCAATAGTCGGGATCAATGTGTAAGGGTCCGAAATTCACGAGAAATAGAAACATGCAATCAGTCGAGATCAATGATGATAATCGAGGAGAATTTGTGAAGGCAGACGCGTATACTAATTTTAGAAATAATTTATAATAATAATAATAATAATAATAATTTAAAACTAGACTTTTATTAGTCAAAATTTGTTTTAGGAAAATACTAAAAAATCACAAAACATTTTTAGGCAAAAGTACTCTAAGTTGTAAAATATAATTTTAGGTAAAATACTATATTCCAGAAATTTAAAATATATTTTTTGATAAATATTTAAAAATATTACTACATCATTTAGACCAAAAATTATAACCTTGCCAAACTATATCTTTTTAGGTCGAATTTATTTTTACAAAATACCATAAAATAATATTTGTTAGGCTAAACTCAATTTAAATTAATATAGTCCAAAACCTTATGATATGACTTTTAGAAAGTATAAAATTTCTAGTAACAATTATTAGTAGTAATAAAATAATAACTATAATAAGGACAAAACATGGTGAAAATACTACGGCTCTAACAAGTCATACCTAGTATAAATAAGTTGATACCTAACATATATAAAGTACTCTTAGTTATATATATTGTTTATTAAAAGATAAAAATAATAATTATAATTAGAAATATTAATACTAAGTGCAATAATATATAGTAAAATTAATAATAGCTAATATTACTCATTAATCAGTCAATTGTTTCAAGTAAAACTAACAATAATATTAGTATTAATAATAATAATTGTTTGCTTGTATGTAACTATCTTCCTTATTCTAAGGGATTCAGTTGTTAACCAAGTAAGATCGATTTCCACAATTAGAGGGCTAACAGCTAAGATACAACAGATTCATCATAAGCTATATTAGATTCATTACTTGTATATATATATATATATATATATATATATATATATATATATATATATATATATATGTTGTTGAAACCATGAATAAATGAACAATACTTTTCAATCATATTTGATATTATATTGTTCTGAAACATGGTATCAGAGCCAAGTTTCTAAGCTCTCGATCAACCGTGCTGGCTCCGACTGGGCAGCACATCGAGACACCGCCCGATTTGCTGATTCCTATCTCTACTAGATTTTATGGGTGACGAGAAGAAATCAATTTCCTCCGGTAGTGCCAAGTCCCACCTGAAGATGATTCTACTTATGAAGATTGGTATTCTGAGGATCAGAAAGTCAAAAGTTGGCTTCTCTCATCCATGAAGCCAGAAATCATGAAGTGCTACATCCGCTTACCCAGTGCAAAGGAGATCTGGGATGTCTTGAAGACAGCCTTCTGTGATGAGAATAATGAAGTAAGGGTGTATACTCTGAACCAGAAGGCCTCTCACCTCAAACAGAGTGGTAGCCCCGTATCTGTCTACTTTGGAGAAATGACTGAAATTTTCCAGGAGTTGGATCACTACAACAAGATTGCCATGATTTGTGACAAAGATCTCAAGACCTACCAGGAGTCGAAGGAGAGACGGAGAGTCTACTTATTTCTCGGAGGCCTAGATGATGATTTTGAACAGGTCCATGGTGAAGTTCTCAGGAAGGATCCTCCGCTTGACCTGCAGGATTCTTATGCCTATGTTCGTCGAGAATCTGATAGGAAGGAAGCTATGAAGACAGAAGGAGATACGGCTGAAGCTATGGTGGCTCGATATCGCACTCCACATAATCGTTCAGGTTCATCTTCTCAATCCTTCTCTGAGCAAGCTGGACAGTATAGAGGTGATCGATCTAGATGCCCATATAACCAGTCGAGTGGTGATCATGCCTCACGTCAATATGGCAAGTGTGAGTATTGTAGAAAACTTGGACATTCCAAGCACAAATGCTACAAATTGGTTGGCTATCCTGAAGGCTGGGACAAAACACGTGAATCTCGCTTCAACAAAAATTGAGCCTCCGTGACTAACGTCAAGGATGATACAGAACTAATCGCCGAGAAAGCAACTGCGTTGGTTACAACAACAGGTAACAAGGGTAAGGCTTTAAAAGTTACTAATTCTGTTATGAATAATACATGGTTAATTGACTCAGGTGCTACGGCACATATGACTTTTGATTCCAAACTTGTTCAGACTTTAAAATCTTCTTCTCAAACCGATGTGATCACTGCAGATGGCAGTTATGTCCCTGTTATTGGGGAAGGCACTCCCTTAATGACAACCTCAATCTTGATACTGTCCTTGTAGTTCCATCCATTGATTATAATCTATTATTTGTTGCCCAAAAGTTGGCTTCTCTCATCCATGAAGCCAGAAATCATGAAGCGCTACATCCGCTTACCCAGTGCAAAGGAGATCTGGGATGTCTTGAAGACAGCCTTCTGTGATGAGAATAATGAAGTAAGGGTGTATACTCTGAACCAGAAGGCCTCTCACCTCAAACATAGTGGTATCCCCGTATCTGTCTACTTTGGAGAAATGACTGAAATTTTCCAGGAGTTGGATCACTACAACAAGATTGCCATGATTTGTGACAAAGATCTCAAGACCTACCAGGAGTCGAAGGAGAGACAGAGAGTCTACTTATTTCTCGGAGGCCTAGATGATGATTTTGAACAGGTCCATGGTGAAGTTCTCAGGAAGGATCCTCCGCTTGACCTGCAGGATTCTTATGCCTATGTTCGTCGAGAATCTGATAGGAAGGAAGCTATAAAGACAGAAGGAGATACGGCTGAAGCTATGGTGGCTCGATATCGCACTCCACATAATCGTTCAGGTTCATCTTCTCAATCCTTCTCTGAGCAAGCTGGACAGTATAGAGGTGATCGATCTAGACGCCCATATAACCAGTCGAGTGGTGATCATGCCTCACGTCAATATGGCAAGTGTGAGTATTGTAGAAAACCTGGACATTCCAAGCACAAATGCTACAAATTGGTTGGCTATCCTGAAGGCTGGGACAAAACACGTGAATCTCGCTTCAACAAAAATCGAGCCTCCGTGACTAACGTCAAGGATGATACAGAACTAATCGCCGAGAAAGCAACTGCGTTGGTTACAACAACAGGTAACAAGGGTAAGGCTTTAAAAGTTACTAATTCTGTTATGAATAATACATGGTTAATTGACTCAGGTGCTATGGCACATATGACTTTTGATTCCAAACTTGTTCAGACTTTAAAATCTTCTTCTCAAACCGATGTGATCACTGCAGATGGCAGTTATGTCCCTGTTATTGGGGAAGGCACTCCCTTAATGACAACCTCAATCTTGATACTGTCCTTGTAGTTCCATCCATTGATTATAATCTATTATTTGTTGCCCAAATAACTAGGGCACTAAACTGCCTTGTCATTTTTTAGCCTTCTTTCTATGTGTTTAAGGACATCAAGACTCGAAAGACGATTAGTTATGGCACTAGACGGGACAAACTTTACTACTTGGACTTGACATCAGACAGCAATCATCAGTTGATAAAATCCCTTTCAGTTGAAGGTACACAAGGAAAGCAGACAAAGAATGTTAGTGATATTTGGTTATGGCATCGTCGACTTGGACATGCCTCATTCGGTTATTTACAGAAACTTTTTCCTAGTTTATTTGTAAAGAGCAATGTTTCCTAGTTTAAGTGTGATGTGTGTGAATTAGCACATAGCCATCGTAGTACTGTTTTCCATAAATAATTCACTTTATTTATTTTGATGCTGGGAAAATACAACTGTAGGAATCCGATCTAGAAGACGATCGCTTTATCCCTTGGACGATGCGAAGAAGAAAAGCTCTCAAGAATTCGATAGCAATTTAGATATTCTGTATATCTGTACAATGAATGAGAAAAGAACTCTATTTATAGAGTAAAAAATAACTAAAAAGATAACTGTCTTCATAACCTATGTATAGTTGATAGTCACGCAGGACTCAATCGTACGCAAGGTTGATGAGCAGTTACTGGACGTGGCCCATAACTGTTGGACACATGGCAATCATGCATGAGTCGTGTGCAAGTTACTGGGGCACGCATACGAGAGATCCGTGGCATGTTTGCCACATACTCCAATTTGATAATTTGAGATGATAATCTGCTAACTGGTTGAGGATGAAATCCCTGTTGAGATGAAAAATCCACGCTGACTTACAGCAGAAACACTTAGGCTCAAAATATACGCGAACTTGAGACAGAAGGCTCAGAATACACGCAAACTTGAGGCAGAAGGCTCAGAATACACGCAAACTTGAGACAGGAACACTGAAGTTCAAAATGCACGCAGACTTGAGTCAGAAGGCCAGCTGTCTTGATTCGACGTACCTCGACTGACACAAAATCTCTGACATTGATTGCTTTGTCAGTCATATTAAATGATGATAAGCCCTTTTTTGGTACACCAACTTGATGAAGACCGAATCTTATTGAAGAAGATTTCAAAAATCACGCAATAGTCGGCTGAGATCTCTTGAATCCCGTGCATACGTGGCATACGAGGAGACGTTTATTGACTGTCGTACTGTCAGTCATAATTACAATCTGACAAATGGTGAGCTGTCTTTGAGTACTATTTTGAACTTTGCGTACTTTTGAGGAAATGATTTGATAGAACTCAGCGTGTCTTTTAGACATTTTCTTGATAGGCTATATTAACTCAGCGTGACTATATTTTTGAGGCCTACAAAACCCCCTTTAAAGTTTTCGAAAAATGATAAATTTTTTCGAAATACTTTGAAATCGAGACGAAAAAATAAATTTAGTCACGCTCAAATGATACAGAGAGAGATTTTTCTGAAATGATTAGGCCGTTGGGATTCTGTGCGGTTTAGGATCCCGTGAAAAACCTTATATCGAGGCAAATGATTAAGGATTTTGCCGTTTGGACTTCTTTGCGAGCCTATAAAAAGGCCATACACCACCATTATTTCTTTTACTCGCTTTTAGAGAAAGAACTCCACAGAACTCTTCATAGTCTTCCCCGTCTTCTCCTTCTTCTTTCCTAACCATGGCTCCCATGATCGATGCTCAAGCTAAGGGCAAGGCCCCTGCAACGTCCTCGCGTGCCACCTCCGATCGACTTCCTCGTCGTGAATCCACTCATCCCCCCATGCAACGTAAGCATGCTGATGATGGGGGATATGAATTCAAGAAGATGAACTCCATGTAGAAATCTCTTTAGGATTTTAAGAAAAATGATGCTGAACTTTCGAAATATATCCCCCTTCTTAGGGCAAAGGATATTTAATAAAGTATGCCCCCCTTTTTAGGGTCGGCTATACTTCACATCTTCGTGTTTACGAAGCTCTGTGTTTTACACAAATGAGCATGGCTCTCATGACTCTGCGTGATTTTTCATATGTTGGCAGAGATGTCGATGTTGAATTATTCTCGCAGACTTCTGAGAGTCACCCTCTGGATAGATTAGTCTTGATCTGTCAGCGTATTTTTGTCATTTTTATTTCAGTATGATTCTGGCAATGATGTGTGACTTTCATTCTAATATGTCTAGACTTTGCGTGAATTAATCACATGCGTGATTATTTGATCTTTGCGTAATTCTGGTAGCGTATCTGTCTGATTTATGCGTGCCTTATGAAATTTTCTTTGAACACTGCTAAGCACGCATAAGGTTCATAGACATAGATTTTTCTGAAGTCTGCGTGACAAAACATATCTGATCTTTTCTTTTCTTTTCTGTAGTGGACATTCGAAGTAAAGAGGCTGAATATGAAGGATATATGAGCTTTTCATTCAAACATGACTTGTCTCATGTAAAGTTTCCTCAATTTGACACTTCTGAAACCAGATTGATTTTATTGAAGAATCAAGACCACACAACTCTGCTCTGTCTGATAAATGGTGAACCACTCCAAAGTTCTGATTTGGTATTTCATAAGAAACCGGCCTTTCTGTTTGGGGATGCCATAGCACACAAATCACAACCCAAAGGAATCAGGGAGAAAGTTTGTTTCTATTTTGAAGGTGATACGAGAAAAGCCATGTACTGGCCGAAAGTGTCTAGGGGTTTATCCATAATGCGATTCATGCATGCTAGTTACCCGAGAAGAATGTCATGGCATCTAACAGAAAATCAACAAGCGAAGGCGAGCCGAATTATCTATAAGAAAGACGGATTTTATAGTGCTCCAGAGAATCATATATCTTTATTTCGTAGTTTAAAGCCGGGATGTGTGCCACCAGAAGATTCGTCTCTATTGATGCCATTCAGAACACCTATCTTCATAAATAAATTTATGGCGAATGATAAGGCATTTTATTCCACTGACTCAACACCGAGGATGATAGGCTTAATGAATCAGGAGAACATGAGGTGGAAGACTCTAGTCCACTGGGTTCTGGATAAATATGAGAATGATTTGAAGCAGATAAATCTTTATGACGCAATCGTCAATTCTTCTTACGGCTTCAAACCCAATCCATTTTTATTCCTGGCCTTGGTTGAGAGATATAATCACCGAACAGGAACCTTTATGACTCCCAAAGGAGAGATGGGTTTTGCTCTTCACGAGATGGAATACATCTCTCATCTACCCACAGGCACATTGCCATATGAAGAATATGTACCTACAACAGAGGAGCTGAATTTTCTGTCGCAGAAGAACTCGAAAATGGTATATCTATTCGAAGAAATGATGTGCCATTTCGGCACATGTACTCTTTATTATAAAAATAATAAGGATGAAGCCAGCTGCCATATCCAGAAGTGGATGTCTTATCTGTTCATGAATCGTGACAAAGACGAGAAGAAGATAAATGAAAAGAGGAAGTATCAGATCAATTCTTTCAAACCCCTTTCTGAAAGTGAGATTACCAATCTGTTGGAGAAGTATGATTGTAAAGATTTTACAATCAATGAAGATTGGTATGAATTTAAAGCTGGAACCACTTTCAAGTCATATGTTAGACAAAGTGGAAAACCTTTATCGAAGAAAGGTCATTTAGCTGGATTCCTCTCCCTCTGGCTAAGAAGATTTATTGTTCCTGGCTCTTGCTCTTTGGATAGGATACATAGAGGCGTTATTTTTGCAGCAGTGCGCCTCATGTACGGTTACAAGATAGATTTGTTATCAGCGATGACTTGCAGGCTGAATACAGGTCTTCGAAACTTTGTAACCACCATGATGTCTGATCAAAGGAATATGATCGATCCTTTTCCGATAATAGAGATGCCATATACTTATTTGTATGGTTGGCTTCTTCTTCATCATGACGGTTTGATACCTCCGGGAGCGTGAGGGAGCAGCAGTCTCTTTTTAGAGAAATATGCTGGAAAAACTTTCTGGAAAGTTCATACACTTCCAGAATGCAGAAACGTTTTGAACCGAGCGTCACATTGGTAAATTCAATGTGTTTCTCCACCACCAGGTTATGAGAGTATGCCTGTGAATATGATAGATGGAGAGAAAGGTCACAGGCTAAGTGATGTAGCTTTTCAGTGGTTGCAACGACTTCGACCATCTCATTTGGTATATCGTCATGAGGAAATGACGTATTTAGAACCATATTTGCCGAGTCGATTTGCTCGACAGTTCGGATATGATCAACTTCATGTTGGGAATGCCACTACTTGCCTCTCTGCCCGTGGAGGACTTATCGATGGTGCTCGGGCATGGAGATATTTCACAGCTAGAGATACAAAGGCTGAATTCTCTATGTCGAATCCTTTATCCAAGACGGAAACAAAAATGCTTTACACATATGCCCGTTTTTATGTTTCATCGAGCACTTTTATGCCAAATTTCCATTTGAAGACTTTTATTGCAGAGGATGACCCAGCTCCGTCAAAGAGGTCGAAGAAGAAAATTATCACTTCACAATTTACCCTTGACCCTGAGGATGAGACTACGGAGGTCGAGCCTTTATATGAAGTATCCGAAGAGCAAATATTTCCTGATGAAGTTCTTCCTCCGATATTTGTGTCCATCTCTAAGAGAAAACGGAGTGATGAATCTGAGACGGTCTCTAAAAAGAGCACTAAATCTCATACTTCTAAGAAAAAAGGGATTTCAATAACTGCCACTTCATCTCTAGGTGGTCTCCCAGTTGATGAAGATGATGCTGCTGATAAAGATGAAGAGACGGATGAAGATGATGCTCCTTTAATAAAAAGGAAATCGTGAGCCAGACTCGTCAAGAGGACTGTCGAAAAAATGAAGGGTAATGAACTTCTGGAAACCATTATGAGCGGAGGTATATTGCCAGAAATCAAAGAAGCAGTTTCTACTGAAAGAACAGAATCTGATCACGCTCATATTCCGATAACTTCCGCTGAACCAATTGAGGTAGAATCAAGTCGATTTCAGGAAACGACTGTCCCAATGACTAGTGGAGTAGCTGCAGAACCCACATTCGATCTTGGGTTAGGTACCACTCCAGAGATAAGGAGAGAGGATATTAACATCCCCTTTGAGCACGGGAAAGAGGGTGTCATTCAGGCGTTGGATGATCAAATTGAAGATTCGGAAGAGGAATCAGCAGCCAGGACAGAAGTCAGGGAACAACCAGAAGCTCCATCTTTTCAACCTGTAGAGAAAACTAATCCAGTTGAAGAAATTCAGGTTGAAGAGAACATTCCTTCGGCCAGAGGCGATGAAGATGTGCAAACGTCTGAGCTATTAACTGCTGATGAATTACTGAAGAATGTTTGTAAAGACATCATTCTTCAAACTAGTATTCCAAAAGAGATTGAATCTACCCAAGCTGCGATAGGAGAAGAAACTGTTGTTGAAATTCAGCCTCTAGACATTTCTGCAGTCAATGCAGAGTCTATGGAAATTGAAGCTCAAGAACCTGAGCTTACTAATATTGTTGCTGCTGTTCCTGAGATTCATCCCTCTCAAGGAGTTGATGAAAACATCTTAGATTCTGGATCAGAGACTCATCACGAAGCTGAGGATCAAGGAGAATCTGAAGAAAGAAATGAATCTGACAAAAGGAGTTCTGAAGAAGAACATTTTGAGGAAGAAAAAGAAGTTGAAGAGGAAGAGGATTGGCACCCTGATACTTCTACTCATTATGATGAAGACAAGATCAGAGGGAATAGAATGGAGCTTAATCCTGAACCTGTTCGATCTCCTGACAATGCTCCAGTACCCAGTAATTCTGAAGCTGGAAGTAGTCATATAAAGCAGGTGTCAGACACCGTTATGGACCGACTGCGAGAAGATGCGAGACTTCCCAAGCACATAGAATATGAACCTCAACCAGGTAGAGTTTTGTTTCAATTTTGTTTTTTACTATTTCTTTTTCTTTATATGCTGATTATTTTTCCTTTGACTAGTAGGAACTGCTGCAGCGATGAGCTCGACTCATGCTCCGCCTGTTCAGACTGATGTTGATGAAGAAAATTCGCATCTACCGACTTCTCCGAAAGCACATACTTCTATTCCCAGAACAGAGAATATCCAGGCTTCTTCCTCAATAATGACAGCAACTCCCGGTTTTGAAACGGGATTGGCAAGGACCCTGGCAATGTATTCAGATATTATCTATTCATATCTGGATACGTTCTCCAGGCGATTCATGAAAGATGAAACTATGCCTTTCTCCGAACTCCGAACGGTGATTAATTTCCCGCTTCTGGCACTGCGACATGCTGGCTGTGAGACTCAATGTATCTTCTTTGAACATCTCCTAGATGAATTGGAGACAACTATCCGAAAATACTGGGAGATCAAGAAAGAAGATATTAAATCTTTGACTGTGGCTGAGATCGCTCAATTGGAACATGAAGCCCAAGCTCAGCAAGCTGCTTTAGAAGAATTTCTTGCCTCTTCATCTGAGAAGTTAATAGAGAAGGATAAAGAAATATTAACAACTCATCAGAGAGTAGAACATCTGGAGAAAGATGAAACATCTAAAGCTGAAGAGCTTCAGAAGTTGAAAGAGGAATTGGCTCATCTTCAGGAGCATATTGCATCCATAGAAAAGGAGCAATCTGAGATTATCACTGCTCGTACAACCGAAGCTGCACGCTATCAAACTCTTCAACAAGAGCGAGAACATATGCAGCCCGAGCAGATAGAAGAAGCTAACCGTCGCCATTATGCTATTGTTATTTTTGATCAACAAGTAGTCGCAGTTGAGGCAGCAGAACGAGTCCGTAAAACTCATGAGGAGAAGATGAATACTGTACTTGATCGTATTCAGGAGTTAATAACTCTTACTACTCAATAAATTTTTCAAGCTTCTCATATTTTGAATTTTTTTGGCATTCACTTGTAATCAGCACTTTGATCTTGAATGAAGAAAATGAGAACTTTGATCTGATTTTTGACTTTGTTGTTTTGATAATGATGTATCTATAGAAAATATGTTCAGAGGTAAATAATACATGACATATTTCAATAGAATAGAAAATACAAATGAACTTTGTAATTCTATCAGATGATATTAAACCAAAGATAATTTTAGTTTAATACTGATTCGAAAAAATAGAATTTAGATATAAAAATATCTTTGAACTCGATTTTCCATGATCTTTGGACTCGGAAATCAAAAGACTAGATATCATTTTCGTAAAATAGAAAATATGATACTGAGATAGAAAATTCAGAGGTAATATGGACATGATTTTCTAGATATCAAATTCACTAAGAAAATGATACAAATTAGAATATCTATTTCCACTGGGGATTAAAGATATCGAAATAATTTCTGTAGAGAACAATGACCTTGGTATTTTTTTTTACTAGCTGGAGAATGATAGGAGAATAATCTCGACAGATGAAAATATTACGCATAATATTTCTTCAAGAATTTGCCATTAATGGGCATCATAGTAACTTTACCATCCATGGTGGTAAGCTGATATGCCCCATTAGAAAATACTTTATTCACAATGAATGGACCTTCCCATTTTGCATCGAACTTGCCTTTACTCATATGTGTCATAGTCATCGGACGTCTGACTGCAAGAACAAGTTCCCCTTTTCGATATGTTCGAACTCTGACTTTCTTGTTAAAAGCTCTTGAGATTCTAGCTTGATAGAATTCGATATTCTGTTGAGCATATAACCGCTTTTCATCTAGAGCTTCTAATTCCTGAAGTTGAAGACGATCATTATTCTCAGTGGTAAGTTCATTAGCGATTGCTATCCTTAAAAAGGAATTTGAATCTCTAATGGGAGAACAGCTTCGCATCCATACACCAGAGAGAAAGGTGTACATCTGGTGGCATTACAAACTGTAGTGCGGTAAGCCCACAAACATTCACCAAGTTTCTCACTCTAATTACGTTTGTTGGCAGAAACAAACTTCTTTAAGAGTTTGATGATGGTCTTGTTGAAAGCCTCTGCTAATCCGTTAGCTGCTGGATTATATGCGGTAGAAGCCAAATTGTTAATCCGATGATTGTCACAGAATCGAGTAAACTTCTGGCTGACGAACTGTGGTCCATTATCATGAATAATGCGTCGGAGAACACCAAATTTGTAGATGACATAATGCTTGATAAAGTTGATGATGTTGGAAGTTTTGACTTCAGATAAAGGAATAGCTTCAGCCAATTTGGAGAAATAATCGGTTATTAAGAGAATAAACCGATGACCTTTTGATGACGGCGGATTGATTGGGCCGATAATATCCATGCCCCAAGCTTCGAAGGGCCATGATGCTGCTGTTGGGTATAGAAATTCTGAAGGTTGATAGATAAAATCTGCATAGATTTGACAAGCTTTACACTTACGGGCATATTGAATAGCATCATTTACCATAGTAGGCCAATAATAACCCATGCGTCGAATACGGTCTTGAAGTTTAGGTCCAGGCTGATGTGCTCCACAAATTCCATCATGTGCTTCGCGGATAATTTGTTGGGCCTCATCACCGGCAATACATTGAAGAAGTAAACCATCATAAGCTCGACGATATAAGGTTTTTGTAGTATGATTATAATAAAATCTGAGTGATCGTCGTCTGATAGATGCTGCCTCACTCGGATTATCTGGAAGGATATCATACAATATGAAATCTAAGAAAGGAAGTCTCCAATCTTTATCAGTATTCTGAGTCTCAGCTGAATTACTAAAGATGAATTCCATACTAGAATCAGATGAAGATGAAGATGATTTATGATTTAATCTGTCGAACTCTAAATCAATACCGAATCCTCTTGTTGTATTGACATCATGAGATGTTGATTCTTGAATATCAACTGGAAGTCCTAGAGTTAGATTGTTTTCAAGATAAAATAATTCTCGATTGTAAACAACAATCATTTGTTGACGTCTAACCGGAATAGCTAACACTGCCGCAAGATTAGCAAGAGCATCAGCTTCTGTGTTACATGCTCGCCTAACATGCTCGATGAAGAATCCTTCAAATGAAGAAGCCATAGATATGGCCAATCTATGGTAAGGAACCAGATCTTGATGGCGAACTTCATAAGTACCTCTTATCTGATTGACGATGAGTTTAGAATCTCCATAAGCTTCTAAATATTGAATATTCAGATGTTTAGCGAGTTGAAGACCAATAAGCAATGCATTGTACTCAGCTACGTTGTTTGAACATGGTTGATCGAGAGAATAAGCTGTTTGGATAGCAAGACCTTCTGACGATACAAGAATGATTCCAACCCCAGCGATAATGTCACCATCAGGACCTATTCTTGAAGCTCCGTCAAAGAATAGACGCCAAGTAGGATCTTCTTCAGCAATTTGGTTTGAGTCTAGGACTTCATCTGAGATTTTATCGTAGAGTTTAGAATTTTCTGAAATTGAATGAGCAGCCAGAAAATCAGCTAAAGCTTGTCCTTTGACCGATTTCTGAGGGATATAGTACATATCATACTGAGCAAGTAAAATTCCCCAGTTAGCCAATCGAGAATTTAAAACACTTGGTTTCTTCATCATGACTCGTATAGGATTGATCCTGGAAATGACATGAATGGTCTGGCCAATGATATAATGTCGTATCTTTTGGACAGCGAGCATAAGGGCTAGACATTCTTTTTCGACCGGTGAATATCGAGGTTCAGCTCCGGTCATGGTACGACTGAGATAGTAAATGGCTTGTTCATGACCATTTTTATTCTTTTGAGCGAGCAGCGCATCCAATGAATGACTCATTGCTCGGGTATATAGAAGGAACGGTATTCCTGAGATGGGAGGTACCAATACTGGAGGGCTCATCAGATATTGTTTTATGTCATTAAATGCTTTCTGACATTCGTCAGTCCAGACGAAAGAAACACCTTTTTTCAAAAGTTTATTGAATGGTCTGCAGCGCCTTGAAAGATTAGAGATGAATCTCATGATATAAGCGATCCTTCCTTGAAATCCTCGTAGCTCTTTTAAGGTGCATGGAGGACGCATCTCTTGGATGGATTTGATCTTCTCGGGATCTACGTGTATACCTTTCGAGGTAATGACGAAGCCGAGAAATTTGCCACTAGAGACGCCTAAGAAGGACTTAGTAGGGTTCATCCTTAATTAATGCTGATGCATTAGATCAAATATAGTTTTCAAATCTTGGATGTGATCCTCCTTTTGTCGACTTTTGACTGCAATATCATCAACGTAGCATTCGACTGTTTTCCGCAAATGTTCGCGGAATATAGTGCTCATGGCTCGTTGATAGGTTGCTCCTGCATTCTTGAGACCGAATAGCATCACTGTATAACAGTATGTACCGATCGGCGTTCTGAAGGAAGTGTGTTTCTCGTCATCTGGAAACATTTTAATTTGATTGTATCCAGAATACCCATCCATGAATGACATCCGTTCAAAACCACAGGTATTATCGATCATAACATCAGTAATTGGTAGAGGGAACTCGTCTTTAGGACATGCCGTATTGAGATCACGATAGTCTATGCATACTCTGATCTTGCTAGTCTTTTTAAGGACAGAAACTATATTAGCCACCCAATCAGGATGTTGTTCCTCTATGATAAATCCAGAAGCTATGAGTTTATTAACTTCGGCTTCAATTGCATCCATAATATCTGAACGGAATCGTCTCTGTTGTTGCTTGACCGGTTTAGCATTTGGCATGATATTGAGTTTGTAAGTTGCAATCTGTGGATCAAGTCCTGGCATATCTTCATAGCTCCAAGCGAAGACGTTGATGTATTCGCGAATAAGTTTGATCATGTCTTGCTTATCAATTTCTGAAAGACTTTCACTAATGAATATTGGTTTGGGGGATCCCTCTTCACCAACATCTATTTGAACGAGTTTATCTTCAGTTGGAGGTTCTTTTTGCTCGAATCTAAACTCCCATTGATTATCTAACCTTTGGGCCCATTGTTCTGACTCGGATGAGATTTCAAATTCGTCTTCGTCATTTTCTTCAGGACCGTCAGCGAAAACCATGTTGGAAGACAGAATGTTACGATGGAAGTCACCGATACTTGTATCAGAATCCCAAGAGGAGGAACTAGAAGAATCAGATCTTTTATCTTCATCAGATTCGGGATCTTCATGGATGATATTGATGAAGGAAGTAGGAGCAATATAACCCAATCCGCATTTTGTCCTTCCATATTTTATAGAAGGAATCCGAATAGGCATTCTTCTTCCTTTTCCATTACTGAGGCCAGTTCTGAAGTCATAGCCTATATTTTTGATAATATCTTTAGATTGATGGCTGTAACGACGCAACTGTAATCTTCCAGAATCATCATTTCTATCATCATCTTCAAGGTTGATAGGGTTTTTTGGTCCTTTGTAGAAGAATATTGGAATGTCTCCTGGTTTTCTGCTAGGTACTAGAAAGCATGAATCTTGTACTGATTCTAAGGATACTTCTGTATGAAAATTCTGTACAACTTCTATGGTTATTGTTTTCAAGTCATCTAACAAATGCAAATAACTATGAACATGATTACAAACATCGATATACTGCAAAGACGGAGATATTTCATTAAATTCAAAAGTAGTAGTATTTACATTAGAAGAAGGTTGAACCTTAGAAATCTTAGCCAAATCAATGACTAAAGAGGGAGAAGAAGAACGAGAAGGAGTTTTGTTTCAATTAAGATCGATCACAAATGGCTCAGAAGAGGTGAGCTCCCTTGAAGCTTGGGATGGAAAAGTAGTTCGCCCACCAACAGGGATTACCAGAGTGTCTTGTTTTATAGGTGAAGATGCAGGAAATGTAGTACGCCCACTGACAGGAATGATCAGTGTGTCTTGGGTAGATGATTGAGGTAATGGAGAGATACGTCCGCTCACTGGAATAATGAAGGGGCCTTCTCCAGAGGGTTTAGGAGACTGTTGCTGAGTAGTTCGACCTTTAACAGGAATTATCAAGGTCTCACTTTGCGGATCTTCTTTTTTTATGGCTTGTACTATTTTTGTATACTCCTCTTTGTACATCCGGGAATCACTGAAATAAGCTTCAACCCCATGGAAAGGATTTATATCAGCAACTTTCTTTTGTACCTTTCTATCGCTGTCAATGTATTTGAAGCACTGATGAAGAGTAGAAGGCACCACATTATTTTCATGAAGGAAGGGTCTTCCCAGGAGAAGATTATAAGATCCCACGATCTCGATCACATAGAAAGTGACTTTGGATCTGAAATCGCCTATTTGAAGTTTCAGATGAATCTTTCCCAATGGCTCGCTGCGGCTTTGATTGAATCCCAATATAGTAGTAACCGTCTTGAAAAGTTTGTGAAGAGGGATTTTTAATTCATCCAGCAGACTCTTTGGCATTATGCTTAAAGCAGACCCTGGATAAATAAGAATATGATCTATCTTCATCGTATCGATATAACCGGTGTAGTAGAGAGGCCGATCATGTCTATTATCCTCCAATAACATGTCATCTTGTGTAAAGGTGATATTCGGGATGATCTCCAATACACTATTGCAATGTAAGCAAGTAACAGGTTCTTCATCTGGCTTCTTTAATTGTGCGAGACAAGAGTCAGCCTGAAGAAGTGCTTCACTTAATGTCTCTCGAGTCTCTTTAGAAAGACGTAGAAGTTCAAAGAGGGACATTCTAGCTGGAGTACTAGCAAGTTGAGCTAAAATGTCAAAGTTATAAGGCTTCTGAAGTCCAAGGGGAGGGGACTTCCTGATTGGTTTATCGAATCGAGCTTGTTGTTTGCCTTTTTCAAGTGTTGTGGGCTTGGAAGGAATAGATACAACCGGTGTAGTTGAAGGAACAGGTGCAGTAGATGATTCTTCCTCACGAGGAACATCAGGAGTATCTTTGTCAGCTGGAGAGATATCAGGAGTATCTTCAGGACTCTTGGAATAATCCTTTGGATAATGTTTCCCTGTTCTAGTAGCACCAGCAAGTGCTTCTACTTTATCTTTTGGTTCTGTGTCGGAAGTAGATCCAAAAGAAGTCATATGACATGACTTAGTTTTTTCGGCCTTCTTAGATTTTAGGGAAGCAGTCTTTTGAAGGGGAGGAGATTCAAAATCTGCCACTAGATCGGGATGAATCCATATGATTTCTCCTGTTTCAATAGTGATCGATACTAATCCTTCAGACTGTGGGGGGGAATATTCACGATTTCAAGAGTTGCCTTGGGAATAGGAACGATCCCGCTTTCAAGGAGTTGAGGAGGAAAATCTCTGAATTGCATAGAGACAACGTTGGAGGTGATGGTCTTTTCTTTCGGAGTGAGAGTGATAGCTCCAGATTTGATCATTTTCTGGATTTTTCCTTTCAGTACAAAACATGTACGAGCTGTGTGACCCACATTCTATGGTACGGACAGTATTTAGGATGATCTGTCTTACCAGCTTCATCGGGTTTCTTGATGTCAGGTAATTGTATTTTATTACCTTTAAGTAGACATTCAAAGATACCAAGGATGTCATCGTCGTCAAAAGAGTATTCTTCTTTGGGGCGAGGTGCTCTTGGTTGTTGATTTGTTGGAGCTGGGGTAGCTTGGGCAGATATTACCTCTTGATTTTTGCTCTGGAGATTGACTTCGAGAGTCTCTTTTCCTTTGCGAGTATTGGATTTAGCACTATTGCTAGTACTTTGACCTGTTTCTTTGGGAGTCATGTGCACTCCTAAACCTTTGAAAGTTTCAGCACTAATTTCTGCGGCTTTAGCACTAACTATGAAGGAAGGCCAATCTTGAAATTGAGTAGATCCTGTCCACATGCTGATGATTGGTAACAGATTTGATTTACATGTGTCAATGGTGACAGCATCAGGAGTTCCAAGAGGCATCTTCAGAGCTTCTCTTCGAAACCGTTCAATGAAATCCTCAGTAGTTTTATTATTTTTCTGTTTGATTCTTATAAGAGCAGACATAGTCATGTCATTGAGCCCTTCATAGAACCGTTCAAGAAACATTTGTTTGAAGCCGGCAAATGAGGTAATACACCCATCAGGGAGACTTCTATACCATTCATAAGCCGTTCCCTTGAGACATCCGACAAACACCCGAGTAAGGAGGGCGTCGCTCGGTTGCAACTGATCAGTCATCACTTCAAAGTGATTGATGAACTGACTTGGGGAGGTGGTCCCATCAAAGAATGAGATAGTAGGAGGCTTGTATTTAGGAGGATATGATACTTGCTTCCATTCTATTGGATAAGGTTGCTTGATACCTAACCTTTGTAAATCGTCTTTCTGTTTGAATGCCTCAAATTGGGTTCGGAGATTCCTCAATTCTTCAGTAACGACTCCGGAAGATTGTGGAGTTGTAGCTTGTAGAGAATAGTTAGGAGGAGGGACAGCATTATAAGCGCTACCCCCAGCTCCCGAATGGCTAGGAATTGGTTGAGCTTGCCCAGGGATATGGGATTGTACTGCTGGAGGAACATGCACTGGATTTGCACCAGTGTCAATTGGTATGGCGTCAGGTACAGTCTGTTGATTTTGTAGCTGGGTTGCCATAAGTTCATACATTGACTTCATAGTATCAGCCATAGATTTCATCTGTTGTTCCAAAGAAGAAATTCTTTGGTCTTGGGGAGTCATCGAAGAAGAAGGTTCATTGTTTAATTCAGTATTCCCATCCACCATATAAGTTGTGACTATACGAGGGATTGTTGATGAACTAGTGGATACTGTTTGTTCTGAATCATTGCTTTGTGTATCAAAATCAGTCGTAGGAGAACTACCCCCAGTAGAAAGAGGTGGGAAGTTGGATTCTCCAAGGAATTCAGAATAGTCTTCAGAAATCGAAATTCTTTGATTAGAAGCCAGGACTCTTGATCTGGTGCCTCTATATACCCCATCTTGACTATCAGTTCTACCCCCAGTATCCCGAGAGGCCATGTTGATAGAGGCAAAAAGAGGTTCATCTTCATCCGATATAGGTTCACACTGGATCCGATTAAAGACAGACTGTCATTTAGTTTGACATCTGTATTGAATTATGACCCTAGGTTGGAAGTCACAATCATGATCAGTATGGTCATAATCCCTTGACAGAGAATTATTCCTCCTCTTTTGTTGAAGATGTTCTCGCAAATCTGTATGTGAAGATTGAGGTTTATTTGAGAACAATCTTTGTTTATTAGGAACGTATTTCTTGTCCTTGGATTTTGCCGGCTCTTGATTATACAAAGAGTGATTAATCTGAGCAACATAATTTTTGGCATATTCTGCATCCGGATCTCTTACGTTTATTCTCGATTGGTATGGTTTCTTAACACCAGAAGTGCTTCCCAAACGGGATTGATTAAGTTTCGTTCTTAGATCTGTTGGAGGTAAAACATTGGTCTTTGATACTTGAAGTTTTCCTTTCATTGATCTGGATATTTGCAGAGAAGGAAGAGTTGAACCATCCCCTTGATTAGGAGTTGGTAACAAACCATTTTGTAGAGACAAATTCTGTGCCCAATTTGAAGAAGTCGTAGAAGAAGACATTAAGAAATGTTTCTTTTTAGACTTGTTCAAGTTTTGAGACATAGAATGTCTAGAAGGAAGAGTAGTCAAAAGACTATTTTCTTTTCTTTGACTAACAAAACTGTCAGCCAAAGTTGTTCCTGAAGTAAACACTACAGGAACAGAAGAAACAACCAAAGAGTTGTTCCTATTCGAAGGGACTTTGTGAGCCATTTGTGGAGGAGCCATAGCAAGACTACCCCCAGTTCTAGCAGAACTTGGCAAGGAGGAAGAAATAACTAAAGAGCTATTCTTCTTAGAATATGCTGGTGACAATTTGGCTAAGGAGCCAGTGCTGTCAGCATATGAAGTTTTGGCTAAAAAGCCAGATTTCGGTACGCATGCTGAGTCAGGGAGAACTAACTTGGTGGATGATGCGTGCGGAATACACGCTGAGACAGGCTTGGTTAAAGAACCAGTGCTGTTAGCGTGATTTTTGGGTTTGGAAATGCACGCTAGAACAGGTTTGGCTAAAGAGCCAGTACTGTCAGCGTGACTTTTGGACTGTGTGACTACGGAAACAGATTTGGCTAAAGAGCCATCACTGTTAGCGTATCTTTTGGATGCTGTCGTCTTCGAGCACACAGGAGTATGTGTGCCTGCAGTGGAGTTCTTACCAGTGTTAATAATGGACACTGTGGCAGAAACTTGACCATCTTTGGTTGTCAACAGATTCTTAGGGACATAGACAGATCGTCCCTTTGATTTGGCGGTGGTGATAGAGGCTGAAGTGTGCTTGCCACCCTTAGCCCACTGTATTTCTTCATAGGCGAGTTGATTGAACTGAATCGATATCACCTTCTTCGTCGATCCGACCGACGAAGCGTCGCATTGAGTTGTGGCCATCTCAGAAGAGGAGATGGGTTTCCCCAGCAGGGTCGCCAATTTATTTTCCATAAATAAATTCACTTTATTTATTTTGATTCTGGGAAAATACAACTGTAGGAATCCGATCTAGAAGATGATCGCTTTCTCCCTTGGACGATGCGAAGAAGAAAAGCTCTCAAGAATTTGACAGCAATTTAGATATTCTGTATATCTGTACAATGAATGAGAAAAGAACTCTATTTATAGAGTAAAAAATAACTAAAAAGATAACTGTCTTCATAACCAATGTATAGTTGATAGTCACGCAGGACTCAATCGTACGCAAGGTTGATGAGCAGTTACTGGACGTGGCCCATAACTGTTGGACACATGGCAATCATGCATGCGTCATGTACAAGTTACTGGGGCACGCATACGAGAGATCCGTGGCATGTCTGCCACATACTCCAATTTGATAATTTGAGATGATAATCTGCTAACTGGTTGAGGATGAAATCCCTGTTGAGATGAAAAATCCACGCTAACTTACAGCAGAAACACTTAGGCTCAAAATATACGCGAACTTGAGGCAGAAGGCTCAGAATACACGCAAACTTGAGGCAGAAGGCTCAGAATACACGCAAACTTGAGGCAGGAACACTGAAGTTCAAAATGCACGCAGACTTGAGTCAGAAGGCCAGCTGTCTTGATTCGACGTGCCTCGACTGACACAAAATCTCTGACATTGATTGCTTTGTCAGTCACATTAAATGATGATAAGCCCTTTTTTGGTGCACCAACTTGATGAAGACCGAATCTTGTTGAAGAAGATTTCAGAAATCACGCAATAGTCGGCTGAGATCTCTTGAATCCCGTGCATACGTGGCATACGAGGAGACGTTTATTGACTGTCGTGCTGTCAGTCATAATTACAATCTGACAAATGGTGAGCTGTCTTTGAGTATTATTTTGAACTTTGCGTACTTTTGAGGAAATGATTTGATAGAACTCAGCGTGTCTTTTAGACATTTTCTTGATAGGCTATATTAACTCAGTGTGACTATATTTTTGAGGCCTACAAGTACTTTCTCTCCAAGTTTAAACAAAAGTTCTGTTCCTTTTATGGTAGTACATTCAGATGTATGGGGTCCATCTAAAATTGCTACTTTAGGTGGTGCCCATTGGTTTGCAACATTTATTGATGACTGTACACATATGACATGGGTGTCACTTTTGAAAGCAAAAAATAAGGTGTGTTCTGCCTTTGAGAAATTTCACAAAATGGTTACAGTTCAATATAAAGCACAAATACAAGTTCTTTGTAGTAATAATGGGCGTGAATATATGAATTCAGACCTCCAAAAATTCCTAGATCATCATGGAATTACTCATCAGACGACATGTCCATATACTCCACAACAAAATGGCATTGCGGAGCGGAAGAATCGTCACCTCTTGAATGTGGTACGTGCCTCTTTGAAGCTAATGTCCTGTTGTTCTATTGGGGTGAGGCCCTTATCTCTGCTACCTACTTAATCAATCGAGTGCCATCCCGTGCAATAAATTTTCGAACACCATGTCAGGAGTTTTCTGCTCTTGTCACTACACCACCTAGTCCCAACTTACCTCCTCATGTGTTCGGATGCGTAGCCTTCGTCCATCTTCATAAACAACAACGAAGTAAGCTAGAACCACGTGCCCTGAAGTGCATGTTTGTTGGGTATGCCTTACACTAAAAAGGCTACCGGTGTTATCATCCACCTACCAGGAAGATGGTTGTCACCATGGATGTGGTATTCCATGAACATGATATGTATTATTTACCGTCGGAGTCTCCACCTCAGGGGGAGAGGAAAGATGAGGTTCAGACTCTGGACTATTCTGATACAAATGACCCGATTGTTAACATGAGTAATGAAGGTACAATTGGTTATACTCCCCAGATTGAGGAACCAACTATTATGGAGCTATAAACACAGGAATCACCAACACAAGAATCACCAACACAGGAGTCACTGGCCCTACCGTCTACAGTCCTTCCTGATTCCTCCGTGCCAATGAACAATGAAGATGATAACCAATCATCTCCAGACTTGGATGTTCCAAACCCACAGCGTCTTCCACTATGCAATAATCGAGGTATTCCTAAACCCACATATGACCCTGATCCTAAAAACAATATGAGATACCCTATGAGTAACTATGTGTCTACCGATCATTTATCGAAATCAAATAAGTCATATACTTGTCAATTATCCTCTGTATCTATTCCTAACAGTTTGCAGGAAGCTTTAGCTGAACCCAAATGGCAGGCAGCGATGAATGAAGAGTTGAGCTCATTAAAGGAAAATGCCACCTGGAGGATAGTTGATTTACCAGTTGGAAAGAAGCCGGTGGGGTGCAGATGGATTTATACTGTGAAGTATAAAACAGATGGTACTATTGACCACCACAAAGAGAGATTGGTGGCGAAGGGATACTCACAAAAATATGGGATCGACTATACAGAGGCGTTTGCACCGGTAGCAAAGATCAACACAGTTCGTGTACTGTTGTCCCTAGCAGCTAATTGTGATTGGTCTTTGCATCAATTCGACGTGAAGAACGCTTTCTTACATGAAGACTTGACTGAGGAAGTATATATGGACTTGCCTCCAGGATACAATGTTCCAGTATCACATGGAAGAAAGGTTTGTAGACTACAAAAATCCTTATATGGTCTCAAACAATCTTCAAGAGCTTGGTTTGGCAGATTTACAATAGCTATGAGAAAGTTTGGGTATGAGCAGAGCAATTTCGACCATACTCTGTTCATAAAACGAAAAGGAATTAAATTGACAGTCCTCATTGTATATGTCGATGATATGGTGGTTACTGGAAATGATAAGAAAGAACGTCTAGCAGTTCAAAAATATTTGTCAACTGAGTTTGAGATGAAAGATCTAGGGTCCTTGAAGTATTTCTTGGTAATCGAAGTATCGAGATGTCAATCTGAAATTTTTCTTGTCTCAAAGAAAAATATACTTTGGATCTGTTACGGGAAACAGGTATGTTAGGTTGCCAACCAATTGATACTCCCTTGGAGGAAGGTGTGAAGCTTGGAATGGATCCAAACCAAGTACCAGTGAACAAAGGAAGATATCAGAGATTGATTGGCAGGCTAATGTACTTGGCACATACCAGGCCTGATCTGGCTCATGCATTGGGAGTGGTTAGCCAGTTTATGCATGATCCTGGAGAACAATATATGAATGCAGTATTGAGGATATTGCGATATCTCAAAGGAACTCCAAGCAAAGGGATATTTTTTAAAAAAGAATACATCTTAGAGTCGAGGGATATACAGATGCAGATTGGGCAGGAGCGATTGATGATCGACGTTCTACATCAGGATACTTTACATTTGTGGGAGGTAATTTAGTTACATGGAGGAGCAATAAACAAAATATGGTTGCTCGCTCTAGTGCAGAAGCTGAATATCGTGGTATGGCATTGGGGATTTGTGAAATATTGTGGATCAAAAATCTGTTGAAAGATTTAGGTTTTGATAATATGGAACCGATGAAGGTGTTATGTGACAATCAGGCTGCTCGTAACATTGCACATAACCCCGTTCAACATGACAGGACAAAACGTGTCGAAGTTGACAGATTTTTCATCAAAGAAAAGATCGAGAAGAAAATTATTGAAGTACCACCAATCAGAACTGAGGACCAGTTAGCAGACATACTTACGAAAGCAGTTGCAGGTCATGTTCTGTCAAAGTTCCTATCCAAGTTGGGAATGTGTGATATATATGGACCAACTTGAGGGGGAGTGTTTTCTTGTATGTAAATGTCTTCCTTATTCTAAGGGATTCAGTTGTTAACCAAGTAAGACCGGTTTCCACAATTAGAGGGCTAATAACTAAGATACAACAGATTCATCATAAGCTACATTAGATTCATTACTTGTATATATATATATATATATATATATATATATATATATATATATATATATATATAAAAAAAATAAATATATATATATATATATATATATATATATATATTTATTTTTTATATATATATATATATATATATATATATATATATATATATATATATATATATGCTGTTGAAACCATGAATAAATGAACAATACTTTTCAATCATCTTTGATATTATATTGTTCTGAAACAATAATAATAAAATAATAGCATGTGATGTTCTCTGATGGAGAGAACAACACACATACACAAATAAAACCATAACATGTGTTGTTCTTTGATGGAGAAAACACACACAATTAAAACCAAATCGAAATCCACATTCCCTTATATTTTCTCAAGAGAGAGAAAAATTCAGGTGGGAAACAAGATCTTAGGGAAGAGGGAGAGTGACGAGTGAGCGAGAGGGTTTACCGGAGAAGAAGCTCAGGCCCGGCGACCGTAGGCTCGCCGAGGCTGGCACTCGGCTGGAGAGGACGTCGGCGGTTCACGAGGCCATCGCACAGTCAGGCACACGGTCTAGGGCACGCCGACGGCGGGCATGTGACGCGGCCGGGGCGACGGAACTTGCAGCAACGGTCGCGGAGGAGCTGGGTTTGGAGGAAAACAGCGGGTGCGGCGGGTCTCCGGTGGGGCGGTGCGATTTTGGGCAGCGTCGGGGTCGCAGCCGGAAGCAAGGTGAGTTGGGATTTCCTTTCCTTTCGCTTGTGTTCTCTGGTGTTGGTGGTGATGTGGGTTTTGGGGCTTTTGTGTGGCGACTGTATCTGCGGTCGCGGTTGGCCACTGGGTGTTGGTTTCCAGTGATTTCGTCGGTCGAAGGAGCAGTGGTATGGGGTGGAGTTGGTGCTGTTGGGTGATGGTAGAGGGGCTGGTAATGGTAGTTGGAGGCCATGGGGAAGATGGTGGCGGTGGTGGTTGTGGATAGATCTATGGAGGCAAGGGTGGTGTTGTTGTTCGGAAGAGTGGCGGTGGATGTGTAGATGGTGGTGATGCTGAAGGTTGCTATGGCACAGGAGGTGGCGGAGGACGGCTACTGCGGTGGTGTCGGAAAGAATAGAGAGGCAGTCGACATTGGCCGGAAGGTGGACATGGGTTAAAGATTAGGGTTACGAGTTGTGTCGGGTGTATTAGGACAGTGTTGGGGATGGGTTGCATCATGTCAGGATATGTCCAACACGGCTGGGTTGGACGTCGGGGTGTGTTGGACAGGACGAAAGTTATTGTATTTGTACTGGAAAATAATATAGTGGATGGGAAAGGAGAACACGGACACGATGCACAATGTCTTGGATTGTGAAAATTTTTGTGGAGATGATGGTGGAGAAATCAATGGGGAGCTCTCCTATATATAGGGTTGAGGACTCCTACTAGGATAAAGACTAAAAATTGTTTAAACTTTCAGTGGATAACTCCAACCTTTCGTTTAAATCAATTAAACTCGATTCGATATAATCTAATACCAATATAGATAATCCCGTCTTTGAAATTTAAAATCTATTAAGATCAAAGCTTTTTCAAGTTAAATTATCATAATTAAATAAATATTAAATCAAACAAAATTTCAATATTATTTTTGAAATATTAAAATAATAAAAATAAATAATTTTGAAAATACAAATATTTATACCCTCGCTTATAAAAATAATATTTATCCAAAACCAGTTTTTCTAAGTTACTAATTATACTTGTATAATAAAATAGCATTTTATACGGCAAAATAAATGAGGTTTTGAAATTCTCTTTGCTCATAACCTTAAACAAATTGAGTATTTATCGTATATATACATATTAGAAAAACTATACTTCCTTTATAATAAAATTAAAATATTTTTCTAAGAAATATGTACCTCGCACATATTCGCACTTGTTGAGAAAATATAAAACGCAAACTCGTACGAGATGTACAATACGACGAATGCCAACTCGTATGCGACGTACAAATCCGAATTACGAAATCATTACCAAATTATTTATTTAAAAAAATTGTAGTAGAAATTTAGGAGTTTTACAAGAATATAATATTAATCGTGGCTATAGGTGCATGTGATAAAATTGCAGCCCGGTGAGACACTAACAGTCCTATAACATGATCTCTATCGTAGCCCAGGGAGGCACTAACAATAGAGGTATAGCCACAGCTAATAAAACATTCTCTCCTAGTACTAGGAATTCTTATCTATCTAGTCATGTCCAAGTCAAGTACATGTCAAACAGGTCAGGGAAGTATGGCACATGCATAGCAGTACTATCACTAGACATGAACAAGATAAGAAAGATAGAAAAAGTAACATGGAAAATGAGTAACAGTCTACGTGCACGTAAAACTAGAAAGTAACCATGACATGAAGTAAGAGAAATATGTAACCAAGTAAAAAAGAATGGCAATATAGAAAAATATGTAAATACTGTAAAGTTTGGCAAGATCTACTTGCCTGGTGTAGCGCATAGAACCAACAATATCTAATCAATTACTGAACCGCAAAAGTCGAACTCCTGCAAACAACTCCGGATGCTGAAATAGACATTACCGACGTGTTCAAAATAGTTAAATTAGCTAGAATAGCCTACCCATAAGTCTAATTTTGGATACAGGGGCAAAAGGATAATTTTGGGTCAAACGGTGTCCACCGTTGGACCCGCTTTGCACCAAAAAGTGTGCCAGAGCCTATGGTTTCTAAAGTCAACAAACTATATGTCTACAAATCTGGATTGATGATACGAACTCAATCATATGTCTAAAGTTGGATTCCAGTGGGCCGTGCACAAATTTGCCCGTTGGATCGAGTTGTGGGCCCGCCAAAATAGCATTCCGGTCGACCTTCTCAGGATCGGACCAAACTTGGCATACAGGACCAGAAAAATGATACGGTCCTATTGGCATAAGTTTTATCCCGAGATGACGAACAAGCACAAAGTAGTTGACTAGCTTGCAAAGAAGCCGATACGGAGATTTTTGACGGATACGGGTTGATTCCGGCGTGCACACACGTCCAAATCAACTTCACTTTCGCGAAAGTCCACACGTCCGGATATACCATACACATCTTTTGATGCAATTAGTATACGATAAAGTGATCCAGTTTGGCGGGACGTACTCCGTATCACAAAATTTAAGTTTCTAAAATGTGATTTTTTTGTTAACTTGGAACAGTTTTTATTCAATGCATACATTTTATTTTTTAAAGCTAAAAGAAGAGTTTTTCTGTTCTATTTGTTGTTAATAAGTGCCTTCAAGTGGATTTATAAAATCGTGCATGGTTTGGAAGAAACTTTGGTGCAAAGTAGTATCGTTGAACCGATTTTCAGTATTCTGTGTGGATTATTTTTCCTCAACTTGAGTCGATGTATCGGACAACATGGTGCGTCTAAGTAAGAAGTGGTTGAAGGAAATTAAAGGTGATAGGTTATCTTCGTACCTACAAAATTGGTTCGACAAACGACGAACTGAGGTGTCAAAAAACTGGCCACGAAAAAAGGCTCGCAGGCTACTGATTCTGTTGCTTTATGCCACGCTCGTGCGGC
>JANAVB010014594.1:0-23099 GCA_029216955.1 Iris pallida | reverse complement strand
GTGAGGTGGCACTTAAAGAGCCTTCTCCTCATGCACCCTAGCCATGGGCACTTGCTAGTGCCATATGTCTAGGAATTTGACACCTAGCCCCCATGAGTTACCACATAGCCCCATGAGGTGGCACATTCTTTTAATGAAATTATAAAATTTGTCTAAGGTTTATAATGCAAAATTTTATATAAAAGTACTTAATTAAATTATTATTATTATTATTATTATCATTTGCTATCAATAATTTATATTAGGAAAAATATATTAAGGCATAACATTCTACCCTCCTTAGAAGAAATTCCCTCCATGAAATTTAAAATAACTAATATAACATACGGTTACTAACCTGGCTCAGAGAATAGATATGGATACTAGCTTATCATATCTTCCTCCTTCTCCCGAGTTGAATTGTCACCCCCAGTTTTCAAGAACAGGGGTATTTTGGTCATTTATCATTTTAGAATATTTTTGGATTTATTTTATTATTTATGATATTGTTTTGGGGTTATTTGAGCCGAGTTCGAATTTCAACTCAATCAGACTTGTATCGGAGACCCGGGGTAGCTTTGACTCTAGTGGGACCCACTCATTAGTTAAACATGGCCCACTTATGACAATATTTAAGTTAGTATGGTTAGACTAAATATTCATGACTAGGTTGGGTTGATTAGAGACTCAAACTAGTCTATTTTAGCCCTAAACCAAAACGTAACTTAAGTCGAACCAAATGGAGACAAGAGGGGGCATTTTGGACTTTGCCAAAATGCCATGACCAAGCATTTATGGCTGGCCATGAAGGGATTGGGGGTGAGTCACCTCATTTTGTTCTTAGCCTCCATTTATCTCTCTTGAGTTCTTCCCCAAATTTGAGAAGAGCCTCCATTGATTTCATCCCCAAATCAATCCTTTCCTCCAACAAAACTTCATCATTTCTTCTCTACTCTATGAAAAGAGGGTGCTAGCCAAGTTTGGGAGGATTTGGCATTGGTTCGTGTCCATTTGGAGATCCCTTCGTGTCGGTGCCGTATCGAAAGGAGTTCCTTGAGATTTCTCCTCCCGGAAGGTAAAATCTACCCTCTAAATAGAACTCTCATGCATTTAGGAATATTTTGAACCCATAGGAATCACCCCCATGGTTGTCTCCATTTGTGTCCATTTCGTGTCCATTTGGAGATATTAGGAGTGTCCTTGATGTGTTGTTGTGTCCATGTGGGAAACCCCCAATATTGGACACACTTGTGTATGTCTTGTGTTTAAATAATTTAATACATGTTTTAATCTTAAATTTTATATGCTAGAGATGTATTATTGCTTGTCTTTACATTTTCTTTCATGTATCATAATGTATCATAATATATATTCAAGTATATATTCAAGTATATCCTACTCAGTTCTATATTCAGTACTTTTCTCACCATGTTATGATATTCAGTACTCACATCCTGTTATATATTTTCTGTTGATTTTGTTTTGTATTTCATTATAATTGTCTCTTATAGAATTTGTCAATTCATATGGAACTGCTGTTAGTGTTTGTACTTGCTCATTTTCCTGACAGGATTCCGTTGATACATTACAGATGATTTAGAGGCAGACTGCTCGACCTACTATGGGGTCGGGGCAGATGTTGACTTAGGTCAGGACTGTGACCTGGCAGTTGAGCCACTAGACTTTGCACACCTGGACTAGTATAGCTTAATTAGGTTTGCCTGGACTGTGATCCAGCTAGTGCTTTCAGACTGTAGTATTTTATATTATATTTGAGTTTCTGTGATGTGTTTATATCTCTGAGCTTGTGTGGGATCTTGAACTCATTTTCTGTTTTCACTTCTATCATATTTATATTTCGTGCTATCTATCCTAGTTTGTTCTTATGATTGAATTATGCCATATTATACCTCCGTACGGAGATGACAGGTACCCTTATATTTTGTCTAGTTGTAGTATTTATAGATGACCTATACAGCATTTTACCGCCGATTCTGCGACGTAGGCTGGACGTACCCACGTTCTAGTGCCCTTCCTCAGGGTGCGGGTCGTGACACATTTTTATAGTGGCCCACGCAGGTCGATGTCACAATTAGTACGATCTCGTAATGGTGTTCGACTTAGAGTACCAATTACGAGCCTGCGACTAGGACATTGGATCTAGGATATGATAGGAGTTACTCAATCATATTTTAGGAAATTTCTGATCTTTTGATTACCATGACAACTCTTCTTGCATTGAATTCAATTGTCCTTCTTTGATTTTCCCTATCATGTGCCATATTGACCTCCTTGTTTCAATCCGTCCTCAGGATGATGATTACTCGCTCTCAGGCAACAGGACCTAGTGCTGTTCCAGAGAGGCCCGATCCGGTAGGACCTCCACCTCCGGCTATGGGAGCTGCAGTTGAGGGAGCTGCCACCTCAGTTCCTGTCCTTCAGGCGGGAGTAGCAGCGACAGTTCCAGGAGGTCTTCCACCTCCAGCTGCGGGACCGTCCATAGTCATTCCTGAGACTCTTCCACCGCCACCTCCGCTACCGACGGATGCACAGCAGATGATGGCCCTTCTACAATAGATATTGCAGACCTAGATGGCCTTGGCCGAGGCATAGCAGCATCAAGCTGACGTATCTCACCGTCAGACAGAGGTGCTACGACAGAGCATGGAGAACTCCCACCAGCTGGTGATGGCAGCAGTTGAGAGGGTAGTCTCGGGTACAGTTTAGGGTGCCCAGTTCAGCTGCAGGGTCAGGGGAGGTCTGGCACATGTCTAGATTTTAGAAAGATGAACTCGAGGGACTTCAAGGGTACCGAGGGTATCCTGTATATAGATGACTGGTTGGAGGATGTCCAGCGGAGCTTGGAGTTAGCAGAGGTTCCGAAGGGGCTTTGGGTGACGTCTGCGGTGAGTCAGTTTTTTGATATCGCCTTGACTTGGTTTCGTATGGATCCTTGTGCATCGGTGAGGGATTTGACATGGGAGAACTTCAGGCGGCTCTTTAGGGAAAAGTTCTACCCCGACGTGGCTCTGACAGCTCTGGAGGCCCAGTTCGTCGGATTGGTGCAGGGGAACTCGTCGGTGGACGAGTATGCAGCGGAGTTCTTTCGTTTGAGTAGGTTTGTACCAGATCTGATCCAGAATGAGGGGTATAAGGCTCGCAAGTTCCGGAGGGGCCTTATTCATGCGGTTCGCACTCGTACTTTCGGGCGACGCGATACGACCTTCGAGCAGATACTGATGGAGGAACAGATAGCTGAGGAGGAATTCAGTCTCAAGCCGAAGAGGGGCAGTGACGTTCTTGGAGCGAGCTCTAGTACAGGGTCGGCCAAGCGCCCTCACTTTCAGCAGAGGCAGTTTCAGCAGTAGCAGCCTCAGTAACAGCTTCAGCAGGCACCAGCAAGTACCCACCAGCAGCAAGATCAGGGCCAGAGGTAGGCCATGCAGTGTACTTTCTGCGGGAAGCCGGGGCACACTCGGAAGGTTTGTAGGATGAGGCTAGGAGTTTGTTTATTCTGTGGAGCTTCAGATCACCAGATGAAGAACTGTGCTGCTCGTGCAGCCAGACAGACAGGCCAGGACAGAGTACAGTAGGCTAGGGGAGGCCAGCAGGGGCGAGCTTTCGCCATGACAGTCGAGGACACACAGGCAGCAGCAGGGCAGAATGCAGGTTCCAATCTTCGATTCCATTCCCGCATTTGCCTCCTTATAACTGTCTTAAAATTTGATTCTATCTGTTTCTTGTTAATTGATCAATTTTGTTCTGTTATTCTTGTGATATGATTTTAATTTTCCTCTGAGATAAGTCATATGGGCTAGGTCACCTCGATTATGGGATTTTAGAGTCTTCTATGGTCATGTTAGCAGGCATAGTAAGGACGTATAGTCGGATTATGGATGTATTTCTCGGATGTAGGAATTTAAGGTTTTCGTGGCCAAACATGCGGCAATGTAAAAATTTTAAATACCATGATTCTAGAGGTATGTACCTTAGTCGAGAACTCTTTAATTATCGTAGCCTTGCTCACTAGCATCTTAATTTTGACTTTTGTAATTTTAATCATTTATTTATTGATATTTAAATCATGATATGATTTTGGAGTTTTTATCATTTTAAAACTATTAAGGCTATGACTTGTGATTTTGATGTGTTGCTAGTGAAATCCTAGAGACTGCTTGACCTAGAGCCTAACCATGTGATTAGGATATTTTTAATGTCACTTCTGGCCTAAGGGTATTTTGGTCGTTTGATCTCTTTGAATTTTTTTGATATTTATTGCATTGGTGATTATTAATTTTGACTTTTGATATGAGTGATTTTGTGTTGGTTTCGTGTCCGAATCGGACACGGATCAATTTTTATTTACAAGTGTTTGATGTGCCTCAAAGAGATTTTTTTATTGCTAATTTTTTGAAAGTATTTGAATGGGATTGTTTTCTGCATGTGTTTCCTGTGATTGCTTTGTTTTAATTTCGAGGATGAATTTTTTTAAGGTGGATAGATTTGTCACCTCCAGTTTTCAAGAACATGGATATTTTGGTCATTTTTTATTTTAGAATATTTTTGGATTTATTTTTATTATTTATGATATTTTTTGGGGGTTATTTGAGTCGGGTTCGAATTTCAACTAAATCCGACTTGTATCGGAGACCCGGGTAGCTTTGACTCTAGTGGGACCCACTCATTAGTTAGACATGGCCCACTTATGACAATATTTAAGTTAGTATGGTTAGACTAAATATTCATGACTAGGTTGGGTTGATTAGAGACTCAAACTAGACTATTTTAACCCCAAACTAAAACCTAACTTAAGTTGAACCAAATGGAGATCAAGAGGGAGCATTTTGGACTTTACCAAAATGCCATGACCAAGAATTTATGGCCGGCCATGAAGGGATAGGGGTTGAGTCACCTCATTTTGTTCTTAGCCTCCATTTCTCTCTCCTGAGTTCTTCTCCAAATTTGAGAAGAGCCTCCATTGATTTCATCCCCAAATCAATCCTTTCCTCCATCAAAACTTCATCATTTCTTCTCTACTCTATGAAGAGAGGGTGCTAGCCAAGTTTGGGAGGATTTGGTATTGGTTCGTGTCCAATTGGAGATCCCTTCGTGTCGGTGCCATATCGGAAGGAGTTCCTTGAGATTTTGCCTCCCGAAAGGTAAAATCTACCCTCTAAATAGAACTCTCATACATTTAGTGTCACGCCCCGTATCCCAAATACAACGGTGACGTCATGGAACACATCCCCAGGCTACGCGCCGAATTCGCGATTGTCGCCCGTAAATCAGCAGAATGGAAAATACAAGGACAATCACATTCATAATTACAACTTTAATTATATTTACATCAAGAGTATTTCTAAAGGTACATTAACTTTAAGTCAGTTACAACAAAATGTTTTACATATGGCTAACTACAAAATATTGGTTGCCACCTTCTGTGGTTCTCTCAGATCGTCTATTCTTCATCATCCAGGGGTAATGGTTCAGTTGGAACGTCATCCTCACCTAGTGAACAATTACTAGGTCGTTTAGAAACGACAAGCAAGTCCTCGGTCAAGGACGGTAAATAAATGATAGAATAATGACTGGAAGTGAATGATAAATAATGTATCTTGAAATTTGGGAAATTAGTTTCACTTTCATGAGAGTAAATTGAATATCTCAATATTAATTACTCCTATTTATTGCAAAAACACTAAATATGCATATAATAACGTATATTCTAAATGAAATGCACTTTGAGAACAACCCTTCCGAATACTTTCCTAATCAGCTTTTCCGACAACAATCACGTATACCTGGGATCAGGTTATGACTTGGTGGCGCGGTGCTTAGAATCCGGCCCTGCCTCTCTTGGGCTTACATGTACTGAGTCTCTCTTGAACCCAGAAAATCACCAAATCGATGTTGCTGTCGAAGAGGTACAATTGTTGGATGGCACGGAATTAAATCCGGCCCTGCCTCTCACGGGCTAAATGGATGGCTCAGATTATTACAATCCGGCCCTGTCTCTCATGGGCTAAGTGAGCTAAGCCTCACATACTCAATTCGTATGGCCCTACGAATGAGCTAGTGTACTGATCAGTCTTTGGTTATTTTGTTACGGAGCTGTAAAGGTGATATTCGGGTTGTTCTCCCCTCCCAATGCTTTCTATCTAAGTTTTATGATTTCTAAGTGTTACTATTACAATCACAAATAAGGAATTTATCTATCTAAAAGACTAAAATGCATTTTGTAAGATGTCCAATTGAATGATATTTAGAAATTAACTTTTCCGAAATGGCATTTGGATTTAAACTACCAAGTGGAATATAAGGAGTCTAATCCAATTTATGATACGTGTTTTATACATATCCTAAATATTCTCATAAGGTTTACAAGATCATCCAAATTTCTTGGAAGGTCGAGAATTTGTCTCTTGAAATTTTCAAAATTTTTTGTTTCAAAAAAAAAAAAAAATTCAAAATTTTCGGCAGAGTCTCCTTTGTATTTAGAGGCCCCGAAAATTTTCAAGAGACAAGATAAGGATATAAATATAATTCGGGTTCGCCGACCCCTTCGTTGGAGCAACTGTCAATACCGGAAACCACGCAGTTAATAATTCGGATTCGCTGACCCCTTCGGTGGAGCAACTCTCAACACCGGAAACCATAAAATAAAATAAAAGTGCAGTTTTGAAGTTTATTACCTTGGCAAGCAATTTAAGCAAATAAGCAAGTTTCCTGGGTGATTGCAGCTTGCTAAATATTATACAAATTCAAAATAGAGTTATTAGTAGCACAAATGATACTAGATTTTGCTTCCAAGTGTCATGTCTTTACAAATTAATTTACTACTCTTGTAACATTGGCTTGATATGCAAAAAGAGTTTTAAAAATTGGAATTTGATAGATGTAAGTTTACTTTGATATATAAGAACTTGTAAACACTCAATTTAACTAATTAATCATGTCAATATATGTCATTTTGGTAATTTTTATATTGTGGACAGAATTGATATTATACCAAATTAAACCCGAATTTTTGACTAAATCCCTATATGCTAAAATACTCATAATTTAGTTCTTTGGTATGCAAAGGAGCTTAAAATTTGAAATTTGCAAATGTATGTTTATTTTGTCTTATAGGAACCTAAAAAAAAATTCCATTTTGACTATATAATGAAGTCCAATTATATTAAATAGGGATATTTTATATTGTGGACAGATTTGATATCATTGAAAGAAAATTATTTTATTATTATACAAAGAAGTATAAAACTCATATATGCATATTTTTCTTTTAAGTGTAAAGGTTGAGTCCCTAAGTTAGGTCAACTTGTAAGTGTCCATATAAGTACATGGATTGTGTCCACTAAATGTGTCAAGGCAAATGTATATAATTCTTGGGTTGAATCCACATAATATTATATAAAATTAGAGTCGAAGTGTTCATTGGTATATATATATCTGTATTGTGTTCAACATATATATTTGCATTGATACAATGTTGCGTCCAGGTAGTATGGTGTTCTACACATTTATTCAAGTATCCATATACATGCATTCAAGTGTCCAAATTATATACATCCATGGTGTTGTGTCCATGTTGTGCCCAACATTGAGTCCAAAATGTATAATCATCCAAGGTGTTGTGTCCATGTTATATATTCATTCTTAATTCATACTACACTCTTATAAAATGGATTTTTTGTCATGAATTTCCTAAATTCCAGAATATAAATTAATCTATATTTGTTCAAGGAAAATTGAAAAATCAATTTGGAGACATTTTCAAGGGAAAAAGGAAAGAGGACTTGCCTTGGGTTGAAGATGACCTAGATTTCTCCACCAATTTCCTAATTGAACCCAACAATAGTTCAAAAATATATTTTTGTTAGTAAACCCTAACCTAGGTTTAAAATCTGGAAAGGAATTTGAGAAGAAGAAGGGGGTTTACCTAGGTTTTTGGTATTGGAAGGGAAGGAGGAAGAGAGGATGGTGCTGGAGATGGCGGGGGTGGCCGGCGTCGGACGCGGGTGGCCGGCGGTGGGCTCGGGCGGCGGCATCGGGTCCGGGCGGAGGAGGCAGGTCCGGGCGGAGCAACGCACAGTAGCAGCAGTAGCAGTTCGTAGTAGCAGCAGTAGCAGTTGCGTGGAGAGAAGTGAAGGGGAGAGGAAGAAATAGAGAAGGAAAGGGAATGGGAGATTTGTTGGGTTTCTTCCTTGCATAGCCAAGTGGCTTATGGGAACTTGGGAGAGAGGAAATGAAGCCAGCTTTCCTTCCTCCTGGGTTGAGTCATAAGAAAGGAGAACCATGGGTCCAATAGTTTTGCTTTCCCATGGGTGAAATTTTCACTAATCCCCCCTTCCCAAACCTAAAATTATATGGGTGCCCAAAGTGAAAATTTTTATTGGAGACAAATTTGAAATTAGGTACATGATCATCTAATTATGTAATATATATATATATATATATTTATTTATTTAAAAGAATTATACTTATATAATTATATGATATTAGTATAAATGCATAAAATAAATGATAATAGTATTAATGTTATTTAGTAGTTATTACGCTCTACCCTCCTTAAAAAATTTCGTCCCCGAAATTTGAATAGTATATAAATGCAATTACTGACCTGGCTCAGAGAACAGATACGAATATTGCCTCCGCATATCTTCTTCTTTTTTCCAAGTTGAGTCTCCAGGAGAATCCTTACTCCAAGCTACTCGAACTAACGGAATGACCCGATTTCGAAGAATCTTGTCCCTTCGATCCAAGATTCCAACAGGTTTCTGCTCTATCCGTAGAGTTGGACCAACAGTGATCTCTGAATGGTTTAATACATGACTCGGATCCGATACATATCTTCGGAGTTGAGATACATGAAACACATCATGTACTCCTTCCAGTGTTGGTGGAAGAGCTAGTTTGTAAGATACTTTTCCAATTCTTTCTAGTACATCAAACGGCCCAATATATCTCGGACTCAGTTTTCCTCGTGTACCGAATCTAATTGTTCCTTTTGTTGGTGAAATCTTCAAGAACACATGATCACCGGGTTGAAATTCCAACATCCTTCGATGTTTGTCAGCCCACATCTTTTGTCTATCTTGTGCAGCTTGCTGGTGACTTCTTATTTCTTTGACCTTGTCTACTGTATGTGTCACCAGTTCTGGACCTAGCAATTGTCTCTCTCCTACATCTGTCCAACATATTGGAGATCTACATTTTCTTCCGTACAAGGCTTCAAAAGGTGCAACTTTAATACTATCATGGTAACTGTTGTTATAAGAGAATTCTACCAAATGTAGGTGGTCATCCCATGATCCTCCAAAATCTAATGCGCAGGCCCTTAGCATGTCTTCCAAAGTTTGAATTGTCCGTTCGGACTGACCATCTGTTTGAGGATGGTAAGCGGAGCTGAACTTTAACCGAGTACCAAGATTTTCCTGTAGACTTTTCCAGAAATGTGAGGTAAATTTGGTGTCTCTATCTGACACTATACTTACTGGTACTCCGTGTTGGCTGACAATCTGTTTCATATACATTTCTGCCAGTGTTTCTGTTGACTGTCCAACTCGAAAAGGTAGAAATCGAGCCGTTTTAGTAAGTTTATCTACGATAATCCAGATAGCATTATTACCCTTTTGGGTCTTAGGTAGTCCTGTCATGAAATCCATTGTGAGATGCTCCCATTTCCATTCCGGTATGGGCAAAGGCTGAAGAAGTCCTGCTGTCCTCTGGTGTTCTGCTTTCACTTATTGACAGACGAGGTATTTAGACACAAACCTAGCAATTTTTTTTTCATGCCATGCCACCAAAAATTTGGTCTCAAATCCTGGTACATCTTAGTACTGCCCGGGTGGATAGAATATTGCGAGTTATGAGCTTCTGACATAACTTATGTCCGCAATTCTCCACCGGGTACGCACAATCTATCTCCGAATCTTAACGACCCGTCTGGATGCTTCCTCATCCCGGTCTGTAGCCCTTCTTCTGTCTGTTTCTAGATTTTCTGAAGTTTTGCATCACCTTGTTGAGCATCCTTGATTCTATCTACTAAGGAGGATTGTATTTGTAAATTTTCCCATATTCCTTCTGATGTAGGACATATTACTTCAATTCCTATTTTTTTTCAAATCCTCTAGGATTTCTTTTGGGGTATTTATGAAGAATGTTGTTGGCTTTCTGCTCAGTGCATCGGGACCTTATTAGCTTTACCAGGATGATATTCCATTGTCATATCAAAGTCTTTAAGTAACTCTAGCCACCTTCTTTGTCGCATGTTGATCTCTTTTTGGGTAAATACATACTTTAAACTTTTATGATCTGTATAAATCTTAATCCTTTCTCCATACAAGTAATGTCTCCATAATTTAAGTGCAAATACGAAACCTGCAAGCTCTAAGTCATGAGTCGGATAATTTCTCTCATGCTGTTTTAGCTGTCGAGAGGTATAGGCTATAACTCTTCCGTGCTGCATTAACACACAACCTAGCCCCTTGCCTGAGGCATCACTGTATATCTCATATCCACCCGATCCTGATGGTAATGCCAATACAGGTGCTGAAATCAGCCTTTCCTTTAATTCTTCAAAAGCTGCTTGGCATTTCTCCGTCCAATTGAATTTTTTTTCTTTCCGGGTCAGCCGAGTTAAAGGCTCCACAATTTTTGAGAAATTTTCCACGAAGCGTCTATAGTACCCGGCTAAACCTAAGAAGCTTCAAATTTCTGCTACAGACTTTGGTGTTGGCCATGATTTAACAGCTTCTACCTTCTTTGGATCTACTGAAATTCCTTCACCACTGATAATATGACCTAGGAAGGATATATGGTCCAGCCAAAATTCATATTTGCTCAATTTGGCGTATAATTGTTCTTCTCTCAAAGTCTGTAGTACTATTCTCAGATGCTCTTCATGTTCTTCTTCATTCTTTGAATATATAAGGATATCATCAATGAATACAATCACAAATTTATCCAAGTATTGATAGAATATTCGATTCATTAAATTCATGAATATAGCAGGAGCATTTGTTAACCCGAATGGCATAACTAAGAATTCGTAATGTCCATAACGAGTTCTAAATGCTGTCTTCTGGATATCTTCCTTCTTGACTTTTACTTGATGATACCCAGATCTCAAATCAATCTTTGAGAATACCTTAGCTTCTCCTAGTTGATCAAATAACTCATCAATACGGGGTAAGGGATGCTTATTTTTGATTGTTACCTCATTCAAGGCTCTGTAATCTATTACCAGTCGTAAAGTTCCATCCTTCTTCTTTACAAATAACACTGGCGCACCCCAGGGTGAGGCACTTGGTTGTATGAATCCCTTTGATAATAATTCTTTTATTTGTTTGTTAAGCTCTGCTAACTCTTCCTTGTTCATGGGATATATCTTTTTAGCTATCGGTGCTGCCCCAGGTATTAAATTGATAGAGAATTCTACTGCTCTATTCGGGGGCAATCCTGGTAGATCTTCTGGAAAAACATCCTTAAATTCTTCTACAACTTTTGGGAATTGTTTTTCTTCCAGTTCTTAGAATTTTTCTCGAATTGGCAGTTCGAGTTTCTCCAATTCTCCAGCATCAAATTCTTTCTGGTTTCGATTAAATTCATATGTTTTCTTATTTGGGAGTTGAAATAAAATTCTTCCTTTTCCACAATCTATATTGGCCGACGTCCTAGTTAGCCAATCCATCCCAAGTACTATGTCATAATTGTTCATTGGGAAGACCAATAGTCTTACCCAAAAAGCTCCACCACCTAATTTTACTGGGCAGGCGTTGCAAACATGGCTAACCTTTACCATGCCATTGCCTGTAAGAATATTTAGATTCCTAACAAGGGGTTGTGATTCGATTTCCTGTTGTGATATAAAACTAGCAGATATAAAAGAGTGTGTGGCTCCTGAATCAAATAAAACAGATGCTGGATATGATGAAACTAATATAGTACCTGTTACCACTTCGCCTGCAATCTCAGCTTCTTCAGTATCCAGCATAAATGCTTGCCCGTGTTTCTTCTTCTTCTTCCCAGCCTGGGGCTGTCTAGTCTTCTGTACTTGTTGGAATTGATGAGCTTGGGATGCGAGTGGTGGTCTTTGTTGCCCATAGGTTATCATGGCCTGATGTACAGGTGCTTGGAGCATGGGTCGAGGACCACTTCCTTGGAGCATTAGCTTGCCCTGATTCCCTCGAAACTCTTGCCGTGCTCCCTGCCCTGGATTTTGAATTACTGGCCCGATGGTTGACTGTGGTAGACATTGACTAGTATGGTGGTTAGCTGAACCACATCTTAGGCATAATCCCAACAGCTTTCTACAGTTTCTTTTTAAATGTCCAGGCTTGTGGCAATAGTTGCAAATGAGCGGTCCATCCGAACTATCAACTTGGGGTCGTTTGGATGGTCCCTGCCACTAATTTCTGGAGGATGGTGCTCCCGACTCCAGAGCCCTCTTCTGAGCTTGGGGTCGGAACGGTTGTTCCTCCTTCAACATTCTTTTCTGGTTTCGGGCAGCTTCAGTTATTTCGGAATACGTTTGGCACCGATAGGCTACAACCTTACTTTTTAGCTGTCCTCCCAATCCTTCTAAAAACCTTGACACCTTAGTTTCTTCATCTGCTACCATGTATGAAGCAAAACGGCTAAGCCTAGAGAATTCGGCAGTATACTCATCAACTGTGAGCCTTCCCTGCTTTAAATGGATAAATTGTCTTTCCAGCTCCATTCTGGCCGACTTTGGGAAGAATCTCTCTTCGAATTTCTTTTTAAATTCTCCCCAGGGTACTGCATCGTCAGACTCCTCAGGATGCTCAGCACTCCACCAATGTTCAGTGACATCCTCCAGCTGGATGCGGACTGTAGAAACCATATCTTCAGGACTAACCTTTGCTGCCTTTAACAATCCTTCAATAGTCCTGATCCATTGTCCTGCTCCTATCGGCTTTTCTGTCCCGCAAAATTTTGGTGGCCTAAGGTCTCTAAAATCAGTTATTGTCCCATCTTTGGATTTTGTCGTCCGCATTTGATCTAGAACTTTAGCGGTAGTGGCTTGGGCCGCATTTGCATGTTGACTGTTTGATTCTAAAACTTGTTGAAACAGTCGATACATGTCTGAGATAGAGGGTTCGGCCTGGCCTTGAAATGATGATGATGCGTGGGACTGTCCTGGATCAGACATTATCCTGAAAATTTTGAATAAACAAATTTTCTCAGGAATTTATCCTTTGTAATGTTCACAAAAAAACCTTTGCATGGCTTATCAATAAAGGAATATGATTTATAAAGTAATCACACTTAAAAAACAAGCATATTTCATTTACTCTTTTCGAAATATGATACAAACATGCTGCTAGGTCTTATCTTACATACTTTTACATAACTTTTTACAGACTTCCCCTTACTTTCAGGTTATCATATATACATATCTGCTATACTTTATAGCAGAGAAGAAAACAACCCTTATAGGACCCCTAATTTCTAGTTACCTACATATAAGGGTTCGTTCATAACTAAGGATCGTTACTTCGGGATGTAACTCCTGGAATTCATCTAATGTTCCTTTGTACCCTTCAAGTATGGGGTTTATATATAGATGACCGGGGTCTCGAACATATATACAGTAGACCTGCCTTTCGTGGTCTACTTCAGCACCGCTTTCAATATCTCGGATGGCAGGATTCATTACTCCAAAGTATACTTCATAGACTGGTATGTCGTACCAGTCTGGTACTTTCCAAAGTTTTCTTATATATTGCTGATACCCATATAAGGTACGGTCACTCCCATCCCATGGTAAGCTTGGAAGAAATAGATCCATACCTACATACACAATATTCTTTAATTAAGCCATAATTGGAAGTATAAGGACAAGAACATGGAGTCACACATACTTTATTTATTTTCAGTATAGTACATAGTCAGGCTTCACATCCTTGCTATTTACATTTTTACATTTTTGCACATTCAGTCGCTCATATCCATATTTTTCTTATGTTGAGGATTTTAGCATCAGGATAGGTTGATATCCACTCCTCCAGGGTGCCGTTGTGTTTGGACCCTGGTTCTCCAGATGGTTGTGCCTTAATAAGCACAAAATAATTTACTATATTGTAGTATTCCATTCTTTCGTCCACGATATCTGTTACTACTGGATGCTTCAGTTCGTAGTGTACTCCGTAAGCTTCTATCATCCCTTTAGGTGCTACTCGCCACATCTTCTTCACGAACTCATAATATTCGTCCAGACTATGGCTGTGGTTGCCCAATCTTGCAAAAGGTACGAATCGGGACATAATCTATACCAAGAACTTTTAGGTCAGTATACCTTTAATTAAGATTAAAATAAATAGGTTAGATGGTAAAAATAATCATTTATATAATGCTACTAATTATTGATATTACCTTCTTTAAGGATCTCTATGGTAAGATTGGGACTCAAGGTTTCACCTATAGGTTCTCAATCTATATTCTACTTTATACCTAGACCTATACCTGTCCTAAATTTTCCATTCCTTGCTGACCTGCATGGGCCATCAACAAAAAGACGTGTCACGCCCCGTATCCCAAATACAACGGTGACGTCATGGAACACATCCCCAGGCTACGCGCCGAATTCGCGATTGTCGCCAGTAAATCAGCAGAATGAAAAATACAAGGACAATCACATTCATAATTACAACTTTAATTATATTTACATCAAGAGTATTTCTAAAGGTACATTAACTTTAAGTCAGTTACAACAAAATGTTTTACATATGACTAACTACAAAATATTGGTTGCCACCTTCTGAGGTTCTCTCATCGTCTATTCTTCATCATCCAGGGGTAATGGTTCAGTTGGAACATCATCCTCACTTAGTGAACAATTACTAGGTTGTTTAGAAACGACATGCAAGTCCTCGGTCAAGGACGGTAAATAAATGATAGAATAATGACTGGAAGTGAATGATAAATAATATATCTTGAAATTTGGGAAATTAGTTTCACTTTCATGAGAGTAAATTGAATATCTCAATATTAATTACTCATATTTATTGCAAAAACACTAAATATGCATATAATAACGTATATTCTAAATGAAATGCACTTTGAGAACAACCCTTCCGAATACTTTCCTAATCAGCTTTTCCGACAACAACCCCGTATACCTGGGATCAGGTTATGACTTGGTGGCGCGGTGCTTAGAATCCGGTCCTGTCTCTCTTGGGCTTACATGTACTGAGTCTCTCTTGAACCCAAAAAATTACCAAATCGATGTTGCTGTCGAAGAGGTGCAATTGTTGGATGGCACGGAATTAAATCCGGCCCTGCCTCTCACGGGCTAAATGGATGGCTCAGATTATTACAATCCGGCCCTGTCTCTCATGGGCTAAGTGAGCTAAGCCTCACATACTCAATTCGTATGGCCCTACGAATGAGCTAGTGTACTGATCAGTCTTTGGTTATTATGTTACGGAGCTGTAAAGGTGATATTCGGGTTGTTCTCCCCTCCCAATGCTTCCTATCTAAGTTTTATGATTTCTAAGTGTTACTATTACAATCATAAATAAGGAATTTATCTATCTAAATGGCTAAAATGTATTTTGTAAGATGTCCAATTGAATGATATTTAGAAATCAACTTTTCCAAAATGGCATTTGGATTTAAACTACCAAGTGGAATATAAGGAGTCTAATCCAATTTATGATACGTGTTTTATACATATCCTAAATATTCTCATAAGGTTTACAAGATCATCCAAATTTCTTGGAAGGTCGAGAATTTGTCTCTTGAAATTTTCGAAATTTTCGGCAGTCTCCTTTGTATTTAGAGGCCCCGAAAATTTTCAAGAGACAAGATAAGGATATAAATATAATTCGGGTTCGCCGACCCCTTCGTTGGAGCAACTGTCAATACCGGAAACCACGCAGTTAATAATTCGGGTTCGTCGACCACTTCGGTGGAGCAACTCTCAACACCGGAAACCATAAAATAAAATAAAAGTGCAGTTTTGAAGTTTATTACCTTGGCAAGCAATTTAAGCAAATAAGCAAGTTTTCTGGGTGATTGCAGCTTGCTAAATATTATACAAATTCAAAATAGAGTTATTAATAGCACAAATGATACTAGATTTTGCTTCCAAGTGTCATGTCTTTACAAATTAATTTACTACTCTTGTAACATTGGCTTGATATGCAAAAAGAGTTTTAAAAATTGGAATTTGATAGATGTCAGTTTACTTTGATATATAAGAACTTGTAAACACTCAATTTAACTAATTAATCATGTCAATATATGTCATTTTGGTAATTTTTATATTGTGGACAGAATTGATATTATACCAAATTAAACCCGAATTTTTGACTAAATCCCTATATGCTAAAATACTCATAATTTAGTTCTTTGGTATGCAAAGGAGCTTAAAATTTGAAATTTGCAAATGTATGTTTATTTTGTCTTATAGGAACCTAAAAAAAAAAAATTCCATTTTGACTATATAATGAAGTCCAATTATATTAAATAGGGATATTTTATATTGTGGACAGATTTGATATCATTGAAAGAAAATTATTTTATTATTATACAAAGAAGTATAAAACTCATATATGCATATTTTTCTTTTAAGTGTAAAGGTTGAGTCCCTAAGTTAGGTCAACTTGTAAGTGTCCATATAAGTACATGGATTGTGTCCACTAAATGTGTCAAGGCAAATGTATATAATTCTTGGGTTGAATCTGTTTGCCATTAAAATTGTTTGATTGCAAATCTTAATACAAACAGAACAGTGTTACAATATAGGACTTAGATGTAGTCCTAGGAGTACACTTTTGTTTAATCTGGGTCCTAAGTGCCAATGGAGCGAGTGGTAATGCGTTGACTCCGTTGACGGGCTGACGACGGTTATCGGTTCTCTGAAGGTGTAGATTGCTCTGGGTGCTGGAGCTGGCTGAGAGGAGGAAGACGTTGAGTGTCTGTATCTGCCTCTCTGATGATCTCTGTCTGGATTGTTCGTATGTATGTCTCTTTGTGTGTGTAAGGAGGGGATGATTCCTCCATTTATAGCTGGGCAGGTTGGCTGCCCATGCGCGCATATGTAGGATGTACCCGTGTGTGGGGACGCCACGTGGAGATTGCTGATGGAGGCGCACGGATGATGTGCCCTACTCGTGAGGTTGAATTCTTCATACTGCTGTTGTGAGCCGGCACGTAGCAGAGGAGAAGATCTGTCTGTTGCTGAGATCTTGGATGAGTTGAGTCAAAGGACACGTGTCGTCGACCCATGGCTCGAAGATCTCTGATTTGGTGGAGGGAATAATTTGGTGGGATGCGCCTTGGATTGGGCGCATGATAAGATTTTGGCTCGTGGCCTTTAGGAGTCACGAGCCGTTCTGGGCGCATGGCTTTTGAGGCGCATGCGAGCGACTTTCCTTCTGTCTTTCGGGATCAGAGATCAGTCTGGGGCGCATGGCTTTTGAGGCGCATGCAAAGCTTCAACTGGAGACTCTTCTTCTGTCTTTAGGGATCAGTGAAGGGTCTGAGGTGCATGGCTTTCGAGGAGCATGCAGGTTTGGGCGCATGGCCGCGGAGGCGCATGCGGGTGGTCGAGTGGCCACGTGGCAGTAGCCGTCGGGATAGTGTCATGATGATGCTGACGTTGTGGACGCTTCATTTTCTGCAAAAGCTGTCAGCCGTTCAGACTTGGGAAGGCGTGCTGCCAACTCTGTCAGTTCAGCATTTAATGTTGGTGACATTCGATGGACAGCTGAGTGGGCACGTCGGTTGATGTTCCACTAGGCGTATGGGGGCGCATCCTCTTTGATGCGCTCGGTACAGGGCGCATCTGTTTGAGAGGTGTGATGCGCTGACCAGCCGGCGCATCCGACACGTCTTTGATGATGCGGCTGTTTCGCTTCTCGAGTGCTTTTAATAGCCGTTTGGCTGAAGTCGAGGCGTCTGGTTCATCCATTTAATGTGAGTTCATTGCACGGAATTCGGAGAGCCATCCACTTGGTGTGTGGGTTTGATCTGCCCGGCCTATAAATAGTGGCATGGAGAGAAGGTTTGCCTCTCATTCCCTCACGTCTTTCCAATATGAACTCAGGTTCTCGAGTGCATTCTGTTGACGAAGTGCTCCCGAGGGTGAAGATGAGACGCCATGTTGTCATTGATGCTCTTGAAGGTGACTGTTACATCCAAAAGACGGAGTCAAGGGCTTCTGAGGCAGACGGAAGGTGCCTGTTGCATCCAAAGATGGGGATGCTCGGGCCTTGTCTCCGTTGTTCCGGAAGAGCCGTAGATCGGAATGGCGGTGCTAGGCTCTCTCTTCCTTCAAAGTGGGTGCTGCCCACTCTGATTGTGTTGAAAGCTGCCTTTCGCCGTGATTTCGATCACGGTCTTCCTTGGCCTTTGGAGGCTCTTTCGAAGCCTCCCCTGGCCACAGATTTGCGGTGCCCTTCTCTTCCTTGGTTCCAGCCAGAGGGTTAAATGCTTTATGTATCGAAGCATTTATCAGGCGAGCCTGGTTGGAAGAGCGGCACATAACTGGGCTCTGCTCGGCCAGGTGAGCCTGGTTGGAAGAATAACTGGGCTGCTAAAGGGATGCACATAACTGAGCTGGATGCACATAACTGAGCTGCTGAAAAGATGGCGGGATGCGCCTGGTTGGAGGCGCATGACATCTGCTGCGCCTAACTGGCAGCGCATGGTGACTGGCAGCGCATGATGACTGCTGCGCCTATCTGGAGGCGCATGGTGGCCGCTGGCTGTAGACTTAGGATCCTTCCTTTGTAGAAATTCTCCTTTGTACAACCTTTTCTAGACATGTAATAGACTTTTATATATAAATAAAAAGTCCTTCTTCAAATGTCTATGGTTATTGACTTTGCTGTGAAGTGTTCTGTGTGAGTCCTGGTGCATGTAGTGTCTGGCGCATGGGCTTTCTGGTTGTGAAATTCCATGCTTCTACAAGACCCCCTTCAAAGTTTTCAAAACTTTTGAATAAGTTTTGGAATACTTTGAATAAGAAACATGGCGATCAGGGCGCATGACTGTTGGGGCGCATGCCTGTTCAGCCGCATGCTCTTCTCAATTAATGAATTTGATAATGCCTCGATAACCGAAAAGATTAATGATGATCTTTTGGTTTTATCTGCTGCTATCTTCACAAGACCCGAGGCGACGGCTGAGATCACTCGTCATCGGTTCACGCGTGCGACCACGGCCTATAAATAGGTGAGAGGTGGAGAGAGAGAGAGTTCTTCTACTCTGTGCCTTTGCCTCCTTTAGAGTTCTTTCTTCAAAACCCTAACTTCTTCCTCTCTGTTAGAATGGCTCCCAAGACTCCTCGCGGCGGTGCCAGCAAAGGAAAGGGGAAGGAGAAGGAGCCCGTAGAGGCTGTCGTGAGTGACATTCCTCGCCCGTCTGTCGAAGTTCGGCCGGCGGTAGTCGGTGAGCTTTATTGTCTCCTATCGATGTTGAAAACTTTCCCGCCGACATGCATAGGCCCAGGCCTTTATCATGCACCATGGCTTTAATTGCTGACGCGCATGGGTTTTACACCCTGATGATGCGCCGAAGCCTTCGCTGACGTGCATGGGCTCACGCCTTGATGATGCGCCGAGGCTCCTTTTTCAGATGCGCTTGATACGCGCATCTGACGAGCATGAAGCTCTGATCTTTGTGTTGTCTCTAATATCTTTGCATTTTTTTGTCAGTGTCGATGACTATCCCACTCTTGAACGAAGTGCTCCTGGACGCTGCTCTCTGTCAGATGGGAGTAGATTATGATGAAGAGGTGATAAACCCTGCTCAAGCGGCTATTATATTGGATCAGCATCCCGAAAGAATGATTCAAATTCGGGAACAACATCACGGGTTCCTTAAACGGATGATGGAACGTGGCGTTCTGAAATCCGCCACTTCCGATAAAGTGACCTTCTTAAAGCCCGAGTTCCTGTTCGGGGACCGTCTTTCTTCTACTGAAGCCCAGGTGCTGAAGGTCAAAGAAGACTGGTTCTTTACAACCAGGGGCGTGCATATGACCGTCAGGCAGCTTGAACGTCAATGGCCTTTGTTAACTTTCTGTCGACTTGCTTCTAAAAGGAGAATGTCCTGGGATATTACTCCATCTCAAGGAGGAGCGGTAACAGGCGTTATCAGAATTGATTCTTCTTCTGATCAGAGGGATACTCTGGTCGCCTCGCGAGCTGGAACCTCTTACACCTGGCGGACTCTTCGTCCTGGGAGTATTTATAGCGATGTTCCCGTCAATACTTTTGCCCTGGGTGCCTCGACTTTTGCTCGTCGCATGTTGTTGATGGAACAATCATACCCCAAGGGAGAATTTCGGGTAGAGGGTTGGTGTCATTATGTTTCAAAATGGGACAAACTGACACACTGGATCCTGTCGCAGTTTCAGACTGAGCTCCAAGAGATTGGGCTAACCGCCGCGATCCGCGCCACTCAGGCAGGTGTAGAGATTAACAGGCACATGTTCCTTGCGCTTTTGGAAATGTTTGATACCCATACCGGGACCTTCTTCACTCCAGTGGGGGAGCTAGGGCTCGCGCTTCATGAGATGTACGAGGTATCGAAACTCCCCTGGGGATCGGAACCTTACGAGGAGTACTTCCCGACCAATGAAGAATTCCAGGTCTTGGGAGACAAAGATGATGAGATGATGGCTGTCTTCAACGAAGTAGCGAGCCATCACTACTATATGCAGAAGAAGGACAGGGGCGGGACGCAGCCTCATGTGACTGCTTGGAGAGATCACGTCTTTAGGCAGGACAAAGAGGAACCTTCTCACTTTTCTACCCCGCCGGCACTTTCTCGTAACAAGGTGCTTTCTGAAATGAGCAGGTTAGGCAAGAAGAATCCCTTGGAGAGCGAGGACCAGCAGTCGGATGAATGCTTCTATAGCTGTTTTTGGCATCTCACCTATCGGATGTCGCCAAAAGCAGTATTAGTCTCGTATCTTATGATTTGGCTCCGGGACCACGTCTTTTCAGGCGGGTCTGGCTCTGTAGAGAGGGTGACTCGAAACTTAATTCTGCCGGCCGTGAAGTTAGCCTTCGGCCGTCCTTTAGCTTTACTCCCCGCAATGGTGTGTAACCTGTTGCGGGGTCTTTGAGAGTTTGCAGGAGATGTCGTTCACGAGCGGGGCAAAAACAACAACTTCCCGCGTGCCGAACTGCCGTTTCATTATTTGATGGGGTGGTTAATTTTGCACCATCCCAATGTGATGAGCCCGGGTTCGGAGGAAGACTACAGGTCCGGAGATGCATTCCTCCGGCGTTTCCACCGGAGGAATTGGTTACACACCGGTGTTCCTGTTTGCAGAAAAGTTTTATCCCATCTTCAGGGATGGAAGATCGCCAAAGTTGGTCCTGTCTTCTCCGATTTTGAGGCCAACGAAGATCTGGTGGACTCGGGTGAGGATGCCACCACTCTGTCTCCATGGGGATTCCGCTGGTTGCAAAGTATCCGGCCGTCCCATTTGGTATATCGGAACAGGAACCAGTGTTACCTGGAACCATATCTACCGAGCCGCTTTGCGAGGCAATTCGGGTACGCCCAGTTGATGTTGGATAATCCCAGTATCACCTTGGGGTACGCTGGAAGTTTGCTGGATGGTGCACGAGCTTGGCATTACTATAATGCCGGATGTACTGGAGCCCGCTTTACGCTCTTCGTCCAGAATCCGTGGCCGTCGATTCTCTACTCAGCCGCCAGATTTTACTGTGCTATGGCTGCTCCGCCCACCCGATATGATAGGGAGACCAGTTTTATTGCAGGCACCCATTTAGCGGCGAGTGCAGACACTTTGGCGAAGGCTCGGTCGTACCGTCCGCCCGAGTTGGGTCGAGGCGCCCCCGCCGTATCTACCGGGGGTCAGGAAAGACCCTCGGTTGATCAAACGAAAAGGGGTACAGATACAAAAGTCGACTCTCCTGTATCGAAAAAGCAGAAGAGGGCGTCGTCACCGACGGTGCCCTCGGACTCCGCATCTGCAGAGGTAAGATGTCCTATAAGGTTTGATTTCAAGTTCAGCTCCTTATGTAATCATGCTTTTCCCCTTGTTGTGTAGGAGCCGCTGATAAGAAAGCCTCGCACTCCAAAATTTGGTGGGAGCAGGCCAAAGGAGATGGTGGGCTCGTCTGACATGCGTATTCCACCTACTATGATATCTTCCATGGAGGAGAATACTGAGGGTGTTGCTGTAGAGATTCCAGTCTCTTCGGATTATGTCAGACGGGAAGCTGAGGATGCAGCAGCTTCTGAGAAGGTGAAGGCCACAGCGTCGGCCTTGGATGACGTTGCCGTGGATCCGCAAGAGTCTACTGTGGGGGCAACAGATATGGTTGGGAAAGAGGAGAGGGTTGATTCCCCTCCTTGTCATGATGAGGGGAGGTTGGCTATATCATTGCCGAGTCCTACCCCAGCTTCAACCGTGGTAGTTGAGGCGGCTACCGATCAGGAGGTAGCGACAGATTCTGTCCCAGTGGAGGGACTTGATGACGAGACCCGTCTGCCGGTCACAACCGCTGAGGCGGGTCAAGAGACGAGTGATAATTTCCCCATTCTGCCAAGGGAAGTACCAGTTGTCGATAGGACGTTGGGGGTAAAAGAGGTGGCCGTTGACGTCGGTGGTTCCTCCGGGCTTGAGAAGGGCGAGGGTGTGGAACCCTCTGTTGCCCCTCCTACTTGGGGTACTATTTCGACGCCTGTGCGGGCTTCCTCTGTTCCTTCGGCTCCTCGGGCTAGCAGTCCAGCCCCCGTTGATGAAGAGCTCGTTGATACTGAGGTTTAAGCCTCGCAGGTTGAGGTTGGCGGATCTTCTTCCGGTCCGCAAACTGCTGTAGCTCCTCCAACTCCTGCTATGACGCCGCAGGCCCTGGCGGATGCAGACGAGTATGTGAAATTCCTCGTCGAGGGGGTATACAAAATGCTGCAGAAGGGTGTATCTGCTGTGATGGATGCCAATGGGAGCTTTGCAACGGCAAGAACTTTGGCAATGCCCTGTATCGAGCTGATCCGCATTCACCAAGGCCACGACCATATGGCCAAAATTTTGGAGGCTTCAGTGATCGAGCTGGACGAGCGGCTTGCGGAACTTCAGCGCATCCAGCGAAACGATCTCT
>JANAVB010014593.1:0-54748 GCA_029216955.1 Iris pallida | reverse complement strand
TGAGAACAGAAAATAATTAACAGATAAAAACTATATCTTATTTTTATATAAAAACTATATCTTACTCTTATATGGTGTTCAACAAATAATTTAATAGGTCATTTGTTGCGTAAGTTGAGTCAAATTCATGGCATCAACATCGTACTCATGCAATGTGCGTATTCTTAATTCCTTACATTTTATTTTTGAAATTTGCTTTGTAAGTTAGCATTGTAATATATTTTGTTATGTTTATTTTATATGTCAAATGAGGGGGAACCTATTGAGCATTAGGGTGGGATAGTGGGAGCAAAAAGTTCCCATGACACAAGTGACCCAATGTTAATTCGATAACTAATTCTAAGCTCAAGGTCAAAGGCAAATGTATTGGTAAAAGAAGAGCTCCTTATTGGAGTGATTTTAAAGAATTTCTTGAGAACGGGCATCCAAAGGACGAAGTGCAATTTCTGCCAAAAAAACAATATTATTGTCACCCCGTAATTAATGGAACTACTTCTGTTAAAAATTATTGGCACACGTGCCCCCTTAACCCAAACCATAAAGGCTCTACTCAATAGATATTGAATTTACAATCGATTGGAAAAGGCATGTCAACCCTCTCTAGTTGGCAATTCAATCAAGAAGACGTAAGGAAAGCATTAGCTTATATGATAGTTGTTGACGAGCTTCCTTTTTGGTTTGTAGAGGGAGAGGGCTTCAAGCATTTTATTTCTACTGCATGTCCTACGTTTAATGTACCATCAAGATGGATTGTCACACGAGATTGTTACCATATTTACATCGATGAGAGGACTAAGTTGAAGGCTTACTTCAAGGAGTCCAATCAAAGAGTTTACCTCACGACAGATACATGGACATCCATTCAAAAGATCAATTATATGTGTCTTACGGCACATTACATCAATGATGGTTGGAATTGCAAAAAAAATTATTAACTTTTGTCCAATTTCTAATCACAAAGACAAGGCTATTATGAGGGACGTAGAGTCGTGTTTGATTGAGTGGGTTATTGACAAGATTTTTACAATCAATATAGATAATGCTAGCTCTAATGATGTTGCAATTGCATATTTAAGCAAGAAGTTTGCCCAATGGGGAAATAATATTCTTCAATGCAAGTATTTACACATGCGTTGTATTGCACACATTATAAATCGTGTTGTCGTTGATGGGTTGAAAATGAAGTCTTCTTCGGTTAGTCGTGTTCGGAGAGCTATAAGCTATGTGAGACAATCTCCTTCTCGGTTTCAAAAGTTCAAAGATTTTGCTCAAATCGAAAAGATATAAAGCAAAAAAACTATTGTGTCTTGATGTGAGTACCCGTTGGAACTCAACATATTTGATGTTTGACACGTCCCAAAAATTTTAAAGAGCCTTTGAGAGGTTCCAAGACGAAGATCTCTTATTTAGGAGAGAACTTAAGGAAGATAATTTGTTTCTAGCGAGAAGGATTGGTCAAATGTGAGAAGGTTGTGTACTTTTTTAGAACATTTCTATGAATTTACTTTACGTGTCTCGGGCTCTTTGTACGTCACTTCTAACAAATTCTTTGAAGAAATTGCATCTATCGACTTTCTCTTGAAGAATGCTAAGAGTAATGATGACTTTGAGTTGTCTATGATGGCGGATAAAATGAGAGACAAATATGACAAGTATTGGGAAGACATTGAGAAAATGAATATGATTATCTTCATTGTGCCACTAAATGATCTACGTCAAAAGATTGCATATGTGGAATGGTAGCTATATCAACTATATAGTAAACCAAGGGGTGATACCATGATGGAGAAGCTGAGAACGGTTGTCTACTCTATGTTTGAAGACTATAAGAAGATCTATCCACCTATAGTTGCTTCTTCAACTACTAATGAAATAGTTGAATCTTCATTCGGTGAAGAGCGTCCTCTTTTTAACTTGAAACATATGATGAAGACTCAATATAAGAACCATAAAATAAAAACTGGTGGTTGTGATAGTAAGTCCGAGGTGGATCGTTATCTTATTGAGCCTACCGAAGCCGATAAAGATGAAAATCCAAATTTTGATCTTAGCTTGGTGGAATATTAATTATCCTCGTTTTCCCCATTCTTTCGAGAATGGTTCATGATGTGTTGGTTATTCATATATCTACGGTAGCTTCGGAGAGTGCATTTAGTCCCAGTGGTCGTGTACTTGATGCATTTAGGAGCTCTTTGACACCTAAGATTGCTCAAGGTCTTATTTGTTCACAAGATTGGTTACGATCCAGTGCCAACCTATCTATTGTTAGTAGTCTCGAAGAGAACTTGGAATCTCTAGATTAACTTAAAAGATGTATATCTTTTTATCAAAGAGTTGAAATTTTACTTTTTTACTTTATTAATTGTATTGAATATTGATATGTTGTATCCTTTCTTATATAGATTTAAGTCATTTGGCAGTGGGCTCAACCCCAAGCGAACTTTAAAGACAGATACTTATTTTGGACTGTAATATTAAGTACTCTACATTATTTTGCATTATGCAGTCTTGCATTTTAGACTTTATTTCTGCAGTCTGCACTATGTAGACTCTACAGACTTCTATTGTTGGCACACTATGCTTATTCTTCTGTACTATACAGACTCTGTATACTTCTATTGTTGGCACTTTATGTATCTACACTATGCGGACTCTGCAAGTTTCTGTTCAAGTTGGATCTTGATTTACCTGGACACTGTTAATTTTTGTTATATTACGATATGTGGCTCTCTTTTGGATCTAATGTTTATCTTTGGATCATTTGTAGGATTGGCTTGAACCAGTTCAATGACACGCTCCATTAACCACCAGTCTGTAGTTTATGGTTTTGGGTATGAACATCATTTGTTTTTTGTGTCGCTTGTGTGAAACAATATGTGAGGTGTGCTTCAACCCTTTTTTTTATTCTTCTTTGGTTGTTTGATTCCTAATGATTGTCATGGATGTCCCTCGAGTAGCTGTTCCAGTGACAGTGAGTGCAACTGTGTAACTTGTGTGAAACAATATGGATTTGTTCCTTTTGGCATTGCTTTTCTTTTTTTTTTACTAATCTAAATTTGAATATGCAGTTTGGAAGTATTTGTTTGAGGAAATACAATTTGTGGATGCTGCCTGCTGCTACTCAAATGAAGAAATTATCTAAAAAGTCAACTTCTGTATAATGTATATTATTTGAATTATTTGTATAATAATTTGCATTATCAACAGTTGATTTGGAACCAACTGCTATATAATTTATATTATTTTATTTCAATAATAATCATTCTATATGTAAGTTGTAACTTCTATTATCAGGTTGAAAAAATTTGTAATATGGATGAATTATTTTGCAGGTTTGCTACATGTTTTTAATAAGAAGTCCAACTGTTATATATTTGTATAAGAAGTCCAATTTAAGCACTTTAGGCCAGGTTCATTAACATTAAAAATGGCCCAACCGAGTAAACTGAATCCAATCGAATAACCGAACCGATTTAGTTCGGTTCGTTTGTGCCACAATTCGGTTCGGTTTCGACTTTCTTTATCATAAATTCGGTCAATTCGGTTTTCCATAATTCGGTTCAGTTGGAACCAAATTAACCGAATGCTCACCCCTACATGAATTGTCTTTAATATTGTCTCTCTCATTTTATACGGGTTTTAAGTTATCTTGCCAAGTATATGATGATTCCTTTGAGTTTCAATTGATTTGGCTTTTCTTATTGAGTTTTATCTTAAAGTTCATGATTATCATTACAGACTGGTCGTACTTTGCGGGAGAGCATTCAAGTCGACAGAATTTTTTCTTCTTAAGTATTTTGTCTCCATTAACTTCATATTTATCTAATGGATATTCATATAACTTGCTAAGGTTATTGAGTTCAAATGCATGAACTTGGGTAAGTAGATAGATTCTAGTATATCTATTTTGATTTTTTTAATGATTATACTCTTTATGGGAGTGATTCACTAATTTGTATAGGCAAACTGTGAATCTTTTTTTTGTGATCAAAGTCTTATTATATCTTATAAATATACTATATTTGATATCTTATATTGGTATATACTAGATCTGCGAATTTTTAATCATCATGGATTATTTATGACCAATTATTTATTTCTACTATATTGGTATCTACTTTTTATTAAAATCCTATATTAGTCTCTTAAAAACTATAGGTGTATTTTTTATCAGATTTTGGTTTGAACCCTGATCGTTGTTCATGATTATTTCTGCCTTCCTTCTGTTATGATTGATTTCATTTTATATCTTATTACGGGAGAGATTATTTTTTATAATGTCAACGGAGGAGAAATAAGTTTAAGTTAGCACACAATATTCTAGTAATATGTGTTTATTAGTAATACATGCATCTAACGTATATATCTTAAACTTAACAGATTTGCCATAATCAAAAAAGGGAGATTGCTAGCCCAATGATTGTATCATAATTTTGAATATGGATAATTGATTAAGTTTAACATAATGATGTCACTAATATTCATGTAATCACAATCATATTGCTAATTAAACTTAGCAGTGTCCTATTGTTTATTAAATTTATTATACTTCTATACTGCTTTGTTCGCCTAACATGTAATTGCAGGCAAGGAGTAAGCATGATTAAACCAGGACATATGCAATGAAGAGTTAATGATGGGCCAAAGACGACGTTATACAAGAAGGTTTTTCCAAACCGCCCAACGCCTATTCGGGGACACGCACTCCAGGGACGGTCAGCGGACGAGGGTCGAGGAGGCAGCTCCTCCCTCCCTCCCTGTGGGGGTTTGGGGATGAAGCCCCCGAAAGGTATTCAGATTTCCAGATCAATTTATCTTTGGATAATTGTCATCAAGAAAAAATATGTCATCAAAGTGCTCTTGTTATTTATATTTATTTATGTATCTTACTTTAAATTGAGTCTAGGGACTCTGTATGTCGAGTCGCAATTGACACTTGCTCAGCTTCCTAGCCTCTCCACCAAAAAGCCTAAACAAGTTTTCAAATTATCTTATGTCCACAAAATCTAAAAAGCCAGCCCAATTACAAAAAGTCAAAAACCCAATCCATTCAATTCTACATTTGACATAACTAATTATAGTGCAATCGAACTCGGACCAAGTTCTACCCAAACTTGGACCAAACACGGTCATCCTGAACCAGTATTCCTTTGGATTAGTCTTCATGAAGAATCGGCTCCAACGTACGATTTTTTGAGCGTTGGATAACTGAACTCTGCCCGAGTGCGGTCCCCAAAAGCCCAATAAATAGAGAAGAGTTTATCATTCTTCCCATTCATCTCATTCTCTCATCTCTATCTCTTTCAAAGAGTTATCTGAGCTATTTTCTTTCAAATCAAAGCATTTACGACTCCTAGCCAAGTCGGTGCCAGTTCGTTTTGATCCAGAAGTTTGGTCGAGTTGTAAAGAATGATTGAAAATAATTTTGTTTTTATCATATTTTTTAAGCTGACAAGTCCTTCGAATCAAAGGCTTGTGGATATGAAGTAGTGATCTTCAGATTAAAAGCACGAGTTGTAAGGAGTTACAAGCACTTCGGATTCAAAGCCTGTGTTTCACTACATAGTGGATTCAACATCGAACTAGATTACTCGAGACTGGACTAGTCCACTCAGAGAAAAACTAGTATAAATCTTGGTGTTTGAGTTTGCTTTTTCTGATCTCCATACTTTACGCGTTTACTTATATATTGCCTGCTTCATATTAGTTTGATTATTGATGTATAAATTTTTAGTGGTGATTTTTATTCCGCTGCACAGACGCACTCTATTCATCCCCCTAGAGGTGCTCAACGGTCCTACAAGACCAAGTCCGGAGGATCGGGTTGGGCTCGGGTCGAGTCGGGTCCATCGGGTTTAACGAGCTCTAATACAACATTTGAAATAATTTCAAACAAAAGTAATATTAAACACATAATCAAATAGCAATCAAGTCTTAATTATTACAAAATACAAACTGAAATAAGATTTAGCATAATGAGTTGAAGAGTTTGGGTGGATATATATATATATATATATATATATATATATATATATATATATATATAACTTTTTTTGTAATGGCCCAGAGCTCCTCAACCTCGAGCCCCTATTTTCTCCCATCAGCATGTCCTTCATGTCTCGCCGTCCGCCGCTGGTAGCCGGCCGACAGCCCCCCTTTCCCTCCCCCCGCCTCGCTCATGTCACCCTTCCGCCCCCCTCCGGCGCCCCTTGGCTTCTCCGCCGAGGTTGCCCTGGGCAGCAGTCTTGCGGCAGCCAAGCGCAGTCACTGATGCCTCCCACGCCGTCCTCGACGCGCGCTTCGTCGCCCCCCCAGTCAACCGACGGACCTCGCTCTCCTCCCTGTCAGCCCCGCATCGAGCTCCCATCAGTTCTCGGAGCTCTCCCTTCTTCCGTCCGTTGGTTGGTCCCTGGCGCAGATCCAGCTCGTTAGCCACACCCTAGCCGCGGTAGCCTCAGCTCCCGTCGGCGTCGGGTCGACCGTCGCCTCTAGCCAGGCTTCCTTGTCTTCGTCCCTGAGGCAGGCCTATGTCAGATTCATGAGCCTCCCCCCAGTCTAGTCGGATGTCGGTCTGGACCATTCCCGCTCGTCCCCTACAGCATTTCGAATTTGAATCTGCCTTTCCCGCATTCGGACCCGGTAGGGACCAGGCCATGCGCCCCCTCCATTCCTTCTTCTGGGACATGTGCCCGCTGTGAGGGACATGCACCCGTGGAGCCTAGTCTCCCTCATGCGCAGGCCTGGCTGTCGGGTCTCGCTCCGCTTCCAGGCGGAGGGGCCGCCCCTGCGCCCATCTTCCTCTCTGCTCCTCGTGCTCCTCCCCCCTATGCGCCCGGTGGCCCTCCCTCCCCTGCATCCTGTGGCTCCCCCAGTCTTGCTCCGCTTACTGGCGGAGGGGCAGCCCAAGAGCCCAATTCCCTCTCTACTCCTGGTGGTCCTCTCCCCTATGCGCCCAGTGGCCCTCCCTCCTCTGCGCTCGCAGATGAGCCCAGAGGTCCCCCTCTTATGCGCCCGGAGTATCCCCATCCTCTGCGCATAGAGGTTCCCCCTCCTATGCGCCCGGTCCCTTCTTTGTGCCCGGAGGCCCCCTTCCCTATGCGCCGGAAGACCCCCCCTCCCATGCGCCCGGTCCCCCTTCCGCTTTGGGTCCAGGGCCTCTCCCTCCCGGAGTTTGCGCCGCCTGCTCGGCGTCCCACATAGCGGCCGCTCCTGAAACTATTCCCACCATCTCCCTTGAGACCGTCTCACACATGCCCCCGGCCTCCTCTTCAGGTCTGCCCATCCTCCGCGAACTACCCTCTAGCGCCGCTGTTCTAGGAGGTCCTGGGCTCCCGCCGAAGCCTCCTGGCTTTGTCCGGACTTCTCCCTCCTTCAAGCGCTTTAGTTCCCTCCGGGATCTCCCCCTCAGTCTCGTTCGTTGACCTGCTGAAACCAGACTGAGCAGCCCTGTTGTTCCCGATCCTACCCGATGTCCCGATCCCAAAAATCGACTACCCCCCGCCTCCGGAGAGGCAACCTCTATCGATCCCTTCTCCGATGCAGACCTGTCCTCACTGCACCAGCTGTTCTCCTTCACCTTTGTGCTCTAATTCTCCTCGGGCTGCCCCAAACTCGCCAGAGTTCAAGAATCCATCGCCAAATGGCACTTCACCTCGGCTTACAGAGTTGCACCCCTGGATCCCGAAAACATTCTGCTACTTCTCTCTTCGGAAGAAGACCAAAGGATTGCCCTAACCCATGGCACCAGCAAGGTGGACTCCAAAACTATGACAGTTGTTAGATGGTCTCAGACCGTCAATCCTAGAGTGGACTCGCCCATCATGGCAGCCTGGGTCACCCTACCCAACCCTCTGGATCTGCTTCATCCTAGCGGCTCTGAAACGAATTGTCAACTCGTTTGGCACTTTTGTGGCCATGGCAGAGGAAACCATAAATCTCACCAGAGCCAACAACGCTAAAGTCTGCATGGAATTAGACATCTCCAAAGAACTTCCCAAATTACTTAACATTGAGTTAGGGAACCAAACCCACACCCAACCTCTCATCTATGACAACAACGTCCTATTTTGCAATCACTGCCACATCAGTGCTCACCTCACCAAGTTCTGCTATAAAGCTCATCCAGAGTTGAAACAAAAGAATCAACTCGCCCCCAAGGAGCAACAACAGGAGTTGCAACACACCAAACCCAACTCAAACTCACACCTCAGATTCGAAGATAGTCCAGACGTAACCCGGGCTACCACCCCCTCACCCCCTAAACAAGGCAACCCTACCTCTCCAAAACTCAACTCGATCTCTACCACTAACAGGTTCGAAGCTCTGAACCTGGTAGACATCACCAACGAAGCTGAGGCACAAGAGAACCCACCCCCCATCATCACTACACATCCGCTCAGTAATCCAGAAGCAGGGTCAATCAAAAACATCATAACACCCAGCGAAACGTGGCACATCACAGAACAATCACCCATCTCTAAAGTTTCTAGCCCTGGGAGGGGACCCAAAGCACCGTTATCTGCAGATCCAGTGACCGAAATTCCCACCCAGCCTAACCCTGCAGACCCCAGCAGAACCTCTAAACCCCCCTTAGACCAAGAGATCACGGATAGGCAGAGGCAAGCCGAGGAAGCAGGCTTCATGGACCCCGACAATCCTATGTGCGCTCTTGCTGATAGCAACAACAACAACAACAAATCTCACAAGAAGAAGACAAAAAACAAACAAGGACAACAATCGGCAAGGACCACAAGGTCCGTTGCAAAGCTCTACAACCTCGACCCCCCCACCCCCACCCCCCAAATGCTTAACATCATTTCATGGAACGTAAGAGGGCTAGCCAATAAATCGACACTGAATATGATCATCAGCCTCAAGAAAACCCACAAAATCGACATCTTAGTAGTCATAGAACCCAAAATCCCACAGAAGAGACTCAAAGGCACCCAGCTCCAACTCGGATTCCAGGCCACTGTTGTCGGATGCCACGACATCTGGATTTTTTTGATGCCGGGATCAATTTCGGCCTTGTCCAGGATTCGAGACAGGCTCTCTCTTGCTGGGTAGAGCACCCGGAGCTTCGGTCCTATTCCCTTCTCTTTGTCGTCCATGGCGGTTGTGACATACCAGAGCGCAGGCTTCTTTGGGAACACCTTCTTGCATCCCACCTCCCCCACAATAACCTTTCGTGGATTTGCCTCGGTGACTTCAACACTATCTCTTGCTGTGGTGAGAAGTCTGGGGATGCCCGCCTCCACTCCCGGCCATGGAAGACTTCAACAACTTTATTTTTAACTCCCGTCTCAACCACCTCCCCTTCTCCGGTAATGCTTTTACATGGTACAACATGCAAGAAGGAGCCCGTCGGCAATACTCTCGTCTAGATCACGCCCTGATTAACGGCCTTTGGTCAGACATGGGCCTCATCTCCAACCTCTCTCACCTTAACTCCACGGAATCGGATCATTTATCTCTCCTCATGGAGATCAGCAGCAACTCCCATCGCATCAAAAAACTACTCCGATTTCTGGAGTTCTGGAAGCATCACCCCTAATTCATCTCGGTGGTGACCGCTTCTTGGACCTCCACAGATGATCGCGACCCCCTGGTTAAGAGTTACGGCCAGACTAAGAGCTACCAGCAAGGCGCTTTCTTCATAGAGCAATGCCGCTTTTGGCAACATCTTCCAGGCGATCAGATTCATGGAGGACAATATCACCAGAGCGAAAACCTGGTTTTCTTCAGACAACACTTCGGAGGTGCGTGCTAAGCTCAACCTTGCCAGAGCTATTCTCAAGTTTCGCCTGAAGGTTAAGACGGAATTCTAAAAATAAAAAGCCAGATTAGCCTGGGATCTAGAGGGGGATCCCAACTCTGGCTTCTTCCACGATTGTGTCAAGGGGTGCAGACAATAGCTCAATCTCTACCGCATCTCGGACGACAACGGCACTCTGTTTCAGGACCAGAAGAGCATTCAGGAGGCCGCGGTGCAGTTCTACTCGTCCCTCTTCACCAAAGAGGCTATCGTCAAGGACGAAGAGTTCCTCTACGAGGTCCCCAACATCATCACTGAAAGAGATAACGATCAACTCCTGGCCACTCCATCCGCCGAGAAAGTCAAAGCTGTGGTCTGGGCACTTGATGAACACAGTGCACCCGGACCGGATGGGTTCAACGGGATATTTTTCAGATCTTGTTGGGACATCATCGCCCTTGATTTGCTCGAAGCCACCACCGCTTTCTTCCAAGGTACGAGATACTCGATATCCATAGGCAGGGCCAACCTCATACTCATTTCCAAAAAAGATAATCCGGAGACCTTCAGAGACTTCAGGCCCATAAGCTTATGCAACTTTACCAACAAGATCATCTCGAAGATCATCGCCAATCGGATGTCCCATCTCCTGTCCAGGATCATCTCTGAAGAGCAGAGCAGCTTTGTCAAGGGGCAGAACATCATAGACAACAACCTTTTCGCTCAAGAAATGGTCACTTGCATGAAATTCTCGGCCAGAGATGGCAACGTCGCCATCAAACTTGATATGGAGAAAGCGTACGATCGTCTGGACTGGTAATTCATAATCTGGGTGTTCAGAGCTTTTAGGTTCTTCGATCCGTGGATTGACATGATCTTCAGATATATCAGCAACTCCTGGTTCTCCACCGTCATCAACGGCCAAGCGGAGGGCTTCTTCCCTTCCAGCAGAGGCATACGCCAGGGAGACCCCCTATCTGCAACCATATTCATCATCGCTGCTGAAGTCCTCAGCAGAAACCTCAAAAGCATGATCAACAACCCACAATTCCATCACTTCCACACCACCACTGGTTGTCCTATCATCATTCACCTTGCTTATGCTGATGATGTCCTCATTTTCTCTTCTGGCGACATTGGGTCGGTTGAGGTTGTTCACAGAATGCTGAAAAAATACGCCAATTATTTTGGTCAGCGTGGCAATGACAACAAAAGCGTCATCTACACCCATCAAAAAGCAGAGAGGGCCCACTCTTCCAGGCTCTCCAATCTGCCTTCCTTCGCCACCACGTATCCTCCGTTCTTCTACTTAGGTTGCCCGTTGGTTTACGACAAGTCCAACTCCAGCATTTTCGAATCCCTAGTAGCCTCTATTCGGAAGAAGATCGAGGGCTGGCAAAACGCGACCCTTTCCTCCGGTAGGAAGATGATTCTGATCAAACACGTCCTCTCCTCCATCCCCATCCACACCCTAGCTGTCTGCGGCCCCCCTAAAAAGGTTCTCTCTTCGCTCGAATCCCTCTTCACTAGATTCTTTTGGGGTAGCAGCAACGGTGAGGATAAGCATCACTGGGCAAGTTGGATCACCATGGCCAAACCCACCGAGGAGGGTGGTCTGGGATTTCATAGATTGGAGCACTTAGTGGCCGTATGCTCTATGAAGTTATGGTGGAAGCTGCGCACGAACAACTCTCTCTGGTCCAGGTTCATGAAGGCCAGATACTTCAGATTCTCTCACCCTATGACGACATTAGTGAACAACAGATCCTCGGCCACCTGGCATCGCATTTCCCGTGGTCACGAGCTCGCCGAACCCCTTATCCGCCTGCAGCTGGGCAACGGGCACTCTTCGGTGAGAAACGAGCGTTGGCTGGGAGACGCGCTTCTCACCGTTAACAACCCTCACGTCGAGCCAATCCGTGACCTGTGGGACATCACTTCCGGATGGAATTGGCACAGCGTGAGAGACTGGCTCGGGCAGGAAGCGGTCACGAGTCTTACAGCCGCCAATTTGTAGATCTCCAACGAACCGGACTCCCTGCGGTGGTCCCCCAATCCTAGTAGCTCGTTCTCGCTGGCATCGGCCAGGATCGCTGCTAGAGGGACCGGCTCCCCGTCCCCCTTCATTGCCCCCATACTGGCAATCATGCATCCCTAACAAATGGTTGATCCTGATCTGGAGAGCTCAGAGACGAAAACTTTCCAATGATGACTCCATCACCTTTTTTGGCTACAGTCTCACAACAAGATGTCACTGTTGTGCATCCCCCCACGAGGAGTCGGTGGAGCACGTTCTCCTTTTCGGAGACCTGGCTAAGCAATTGTGGGCAAGCCTCAATACTAAGTTCCGACAGAATCATCTTTCCGGGGGCTTCAACGATCTCCTAGCTAGTTGGGGCCGCTCCCACGGACGTAAGATCATCGCAGCCGTCGAAATTTAGGTATTGTGGAAGAATCAGAACAAGTTTAGGTACGAGGGTCGTCAATTCCTTCCTCACCAGCTGATTACCGAAGCCCTTCGTCAGATCCATAGAGTTAGGAGGCGCTGCTCTCACTCCGAGGACAGCTTTTGGGAAGCCTTGGTCTAGCCTCCGCACTTCTCAGTGCAGTTTTTTGTTGAAGCGCTTAGTCCTTTTGTCGTTGCTCTTTTCTTTTTGAGCGCGAGGCACGTTTATATATATATATATATATATATATATATATATATATATATATATATATATATATATATATATATATATAAATATATATATATATATATATATATTATTTTTTTTTGCGCGTTTATATATATATATATATATATATATATATATATATATATATATATATATATATATATATATATATATATATATATATATATATATATAGTAACTTCTTATTATATAGTAACTTCTTATTAAAAAAAAAAAAGAAAAAGAAAAAAATATATATATATAGTAACTTCTTATTATATATATATATATTTTTTATTATATTTATATTTTTATTATATATATATATATATATATATATATATATATATATATATATATATATATATATATATATATAGTGACTTCTTATCTTGGGACTGGCTTTCCTTTAAAGAAAGAACAGCCGGACACAGCAGAAGAAAAGGCCCATTCTAGTTCTTCATGGTTCGATATTCACTATATCACCATGCCTTCCAGCTAAGCGCTAGTTGAATATTGTTTTATACGAGTTGAGTGAAAGAGAGTCCTGAGAAAGCATCTATATATATTAAAAAAAATCCTACTTGGTTTCTTATTATCCATCTTAGGCTTAGGAAACAAGGAACAAGGTGCTTATTGCGATCAAGAGCGAGGACCGATCGGCCTATGTTACAATTAGCCACTAGAATCGGGTCGGGCAAAGCTTTTTTATCAATAATTCAAAAAGAGGGCTTAGGAGGAACTGATGACTTATCTCAGACATTCTAGAATCTTTCCGTGGGTGACCGAATGTCTTTTAATTGAAAAATGGAAAGTATATCTTTCAGTCTTTTGAAAACCTTTATTGCACTTCTCCTAGTAAAGGGACTGAAACCGTGTGACAAAATAAAGAAAAGCAAGCAGGAAAAGATCAAGAATCAATAGTCAAGGAACTCATAGCACAAATATTTTTTTCTTAGTATATATATATATATATATATATATATATATATATATATATATATATATATGGGTTTCGATCGGGCTCTTTGGGTAACCCGACTCACTAACCCACGCCCAACCCGATTTTTGATTGGATTCAAATATTTTAACCCGAACCCGAGTATCTTCTGTCACGACCCGCAACCTGGAGTAAGGGCACGAGAAGTGAATAAGACCAGCCTACGCCGCAGTGTCGGCGGTAGAACGCTGTCCTAGGTCACAAAATCTAACAATATAAGGTACCTGTACAGTATATATACTCCGAATGGAGGACAATACAGAAATACAGTCTCAATCACAACTAAGGTAGAAATACGATGAGGTAGAAAGATATAAAATGAATCCACAAAAGATACAAATAGATAGAGAATCTAAGTGTCTAAGATATTGCAGCAATCCATAAACATCCAAAGCTCAAATACAATAATCCAGAGAAATAAGTACAACTGAAAAGACAACTCTAGACTAAAGGTGTGTCGTCCACTGCTAATGGATCCTGCTGGGGATCCAAGTCATAGCTATCCCTAGGGCTATCCCATAGTATGTAGTATAGAGTACCTCGTCCTAATCCTCTGTAATATTTTCAACAGGTCCAGTCAGAATAGGAGCGAGCATAATACATCCCACGTAAATCATAACAGGTTAGGAAATGTAAACATGCTAGAGAGTAAGATACATGAAAGTGAAAGAACAGCATGGTATAAAAGAGAGAACTGTAAGTAAATAGCTACTATAAATAGAGAACTATCAGTGACTAGTGAATCAGGGTACAAGATAAACATGTGAATAGCTGGAGGTGATTCATGGCTATACTAAAGAGTTGATTCATGACTACACTACTTTGGAATCATTCACATATTTAGTTCTACTCCCCTTTTCCCCCAATCAATACACAAGGATCCATTCAAGTTACGTTAAGATTCATGACTACGCTACTGACTCATAATGAGTGATTCATGAATAGATTCGTGAAGGCTCTGTGATTCATGAGAGTATATGAGTCACAAGCAGATTCATGATAGTTGTCACGACCCGCTCCCGAATAATCGGACACGAATCGGACACGCCCAGCCTTCGTCGTTAGACACGACGAAGTAAGCTATACCAACTAGGGAAATCTAACCAGATAATCATAAATGTATATAATCACAGCATCTAAAACGTATCCCAGAATGATCACCATAATCCACAATTCTATGTATATAAATGTACGAGTCATCAAGAATGAAATGTACTATGAATTCTAAATCAATATCTAAAAGTAAGGCTGACAGTCTAAACCTGAAACCTCAAGCTAAGTCATGACCATCCTGCTCAGCTAAGATCTCGGGCTCTGGCCCATAAGGTAGAATGATATTCTACAAGCATACCTGCAACTTATCCAGTCAGGAGCGGAGCAAAGTACAGTTCTAGGTAATGAACAAGACATCATGATATGAAAGTACAAGGGAACATGGTATGTAAAGCACAAGAAGGAACATGGTGTATAAGTACATGAAAGAACATGGTATATAAGAACATGAAAGAACATGGTGTGTAAGAACATGAAAGAACATGGTATCTCAGGAATCACAGGAACTAAGTACATGATATATCTCCTGAACATGTGTGCACAATATTTGAAATATAACTAAGTATGTGACCGGCTAGGGGTAAGCACATGAAGCACATGAAAGCAAATGAAAGCACATGAATGGTACGGCTTAGGACCCACGTGTACGATACGGGGTCTAAGCCAAACACACCTGAGTTGTTTCTTGGGTTTGGTCACATAAATAGTATATTTTCCCTCCCCAGGTACAAGTAATAAGAACAAGGAACGTGAGCACCAGAAAAACATGTCGTGTCGCAGTGTGTCAATCAAGGAAGCACATGATATAATGAAATATACAAGACCATAGAGTGTACTTGTCTTGCTCCAAAGAAATTACGGGTAAAGATCGGATCTAGATGTTCTCCTGTTTAAATGATTTACAAGTTGGTTAATTGCTAATCATTAATCTCATGCTATCTGCTCTCTAATTCCATATTATTTGCTAAATAGTTTTACAGTCTTTAATTATCTAATAAAATTGCTTAACTAAGATCATATTTAATAATATCTAGAATAAACTAATTAGTCTTCACTTGAAGAAGAATACTAATAAAACAAATATCTAGCTATCCATAAAATAGATTAAGTAAACTTACATAATCCTTTTTATAAAACATTTAATAATTATCTTAAACAGTACACTAGTTACACAGTCAATAATGATAATTATATATAATTATTTATAAGCAAGAATTCACCAAGCAACCATTGAGAATAGTAGAGAATAACTTCTATATGAACTGTAGATATCCCCATCATTAGTATAATCTAAATTGGACAATCACCAAGTTGCCTTCTCTACACCTATAATAGGCTCAGTCAACACAATCATCATTTGGCTATACAACTAAGCTCAACTTCATGGACTGAATCTCATTACCCAACCTGTATTCTAAGTCCACCTCCATTATTAAAAGCTAGTAGCTGTCAATTAGTAACCTAGAGGATTGCATTTAATTCTAAATTAAAACAACAATAGTACCCCTTCCCAAAGATGCTAGCCAACCTGACTTGCTTCACAACACCACAGAATGTTTACTACAACATAGAATTAACCCACCATCTGTGAGTTTGATCCAAGCCTAGTCTTACTTCCCTAATTCTTGACAAGAGCAACCCACATTATGGCCCATGTTCAAAAGCCATGTATGAGATCCCATCATTATTTATGCAAACAATCTTAATGAAACACATTGCAGTATCCACCACATTCCCATCAGTAATATGAATAAACAATACTCAAAATTGTATCCAAGTCTCAAACTAACCCATCACAGCCAACCTGCACTAGACTACTGCTAGGAAAGGGGATTGAATCCAACAATACTCAATCGACATACAATAAACCCCAAAAAATATATCAATAACACAGAACTATAAGTTAATACAGATAAGAGAAGAATATCCAAATTAAATAAAGAATATACAATCCAATCAAACCTAAGAATAGAGAAAATTGTCACTGCACTTCAATTCCAGAATCTTTCTAATCGATTCGTCAATTGAAAACACACACGCCCAATTTGAAAAGGATAGCGGCATGACACGAACTATACAGCAGGACACGAACACAAACACAAAGCGAATGAGAGCAGAACCTTGGACACGATCCAACGCCAATTAAAAAGTCGACACGAATGCATGCTCCTAATACAGGAAATGAACACACAACATGGTATTACGATCAAGCATAAAATGGACTAAATCAAGTAGAAAAAGTACAATTTATCTGAGGGGTTGATCGATGACCAGGACATGTCAGAACTGGACACGAATCCTTGAAATCCTCAGTGATTGAATCTCGATTCCTATGCAACTCAAGCAATCGACCGATCGACGCCACTTGTATTCTAACAAGGAAGATAACACAATTTACTCATCACTCCTAGAAATTCTTCTGATCTGAACTTCAAAATTTAGATCTACTCACCAAGAATTGTTGTCGATTCACTCAAACATTCAAACCGCCAGGGATCACGAGAGAAAATGGACTGATCGGTGTAAAAGACTTGATCACAAGGAATTCGACCATATCCTTTCACCACAGGAACGGTTTCACCTGGATTCAACCAATCGGAACCAAAATGAACCAACTTAGAATTTAAAAAAATAGATCGATCCAATGTTACTTGGATATTGAAGGAAAATGGAAGTTTCAATGAGAAACTTACCGATCGATCGCTTCCTAACCAAAGGAGTCGAGCACGCAGAGAAGAGTGCCACGCGCTACTGAAGAGAGAGACGACGCCGGGTCGCCGGAGAGGAAGAGTATCGCCGCTGAAGGAGTGCGCCGCTTGAGATAGAAGATCCGCTAGGAAGTCGTACACAGTCATCATCGTCAGGAAGTCACCTGCTGTCGTCGCCGCCGGGAGAGGAAAACTCGTAGGAAGAAGACGAGTCCTAACCATCGTCCAGTCGCCGGGAATTGCCTTCGCCATGGTTGCTGCCATCGCCACCGCCACCGCCACCGAAGCCGATCGCCAGAGAATGAAGAAATTAGGATTAGGGTTAGGGTCCGGCAAAAATTTGGGGAGAAAGGAGTGTTGAGCTCGGTTTTTCTTTTAGAACTGAAATAATACTCTCTCTCTCTCTCTCTCTCTCTCTCTCCTCTCTGCAGTATAATAAAAGAGATGGATTTATGCAAAAAAAACTCCACCATTGGTTATCTAACACTCAAGCCCTTGCCCTTTTCACATATTGCACAAAACCTTAAAAATCAGTTAAAACAAATGGGAACCACTAATTGTTTGTTATAACAAATTTAAAATTTGAAATCCTGCTCTAATTCGATTCCCTCAAAAAATAGTTATAAAACTTATCATTTGAAAATCAATTAAACAATTAATCGGAAGTCAGAAATTAAATTTAGGATTTTTAAAAATACTGGAAAAGTAGAGTGACAAATATCTCCCCCTTAAATTAATTTCGTCCTCGAAATTCAAAGGTGCAACAACATGATTTAAAAATATAATTTTCATTGAGATAAAAGTTGAAAATGGAAATTTAAATTGAGACATGAGATAAAATCAATTCTAGTCATGGCTAGAAAATAGTTTATTTGGTCACGCAGACGAAATTTCAAATATCAGGTACAGAGTATAAAATATAGGCAAGATCAAGATTTTTAAGTATGACCAGAGATGGGGCATGAATGACTTAATGACGGAATAAAATAGATATATACAATTAGAGACAAAGTGAAATGACTCTAGTTAAAACCAAGCACGATAATTCATACAGGAGGACAAAACAATATGATGTAGCAATGATCGAAGATTTCGCAAAATAGGAGGATCACGATTTGATAGGTGTGATTAAACTCTGACAAAACATGATCAAGATTCAAGTATGATTAGTAGAAAATCTGGGGAACAGAATCAAAATACAGCAATCGATACTTTATTGAGAAATCAATTGATTCACCAATAAATGTAAGAAGGAGAAACTGTAAGGGTTGACTAGAAAGACATATGGAGTCTACCAAGAAGATATTAGTATCAAATCAAGGCAAAGAATACATGGATTCGTGATTCAAGGAAAATCAATAATTGTATGAAGTAGGATATAGTCTCCATGGTATCCGAGAACATACAGGTATTGAAATCACTTTGCTTAGAATCCCTACCCCGCCAGTATATATCCGACTGCAGTAGACTTTCGGCTCCGTGACTCAAATAATATTATGTCACCGCATATTCTGTCAACCTTATTCATTTTCCAATAATCATTGTCGAAACCACCCAAGATATCAAAGGTATGAAAGATAAGATAAAGTCTCAATAATACTCGAAAACCTATGAATGTCTGAAATCACCTCAACTTAGAGTTTCTACCTCGCCAGTGCGCTGCTGGCTGTAGTGAACTTTTGGTCTCCGTAATCCAGATAACGGCTGCAGTGCGCACTGCCACACCCTTGTAGGTCATCGAATAGTCTTTGAACTTTATCCATAGAAATTTTAAAAGGTTTCAAGGAATCTAATAAATTTCGATAGTCCAAACACGATAATGGCGAGATTATCTAACGATTAGAAAGCAAGGTTTTATTAGGTACTAAGAAGCAACAAGGTGTCCAATTAAAGAGTAGTGAGTACAAAAGGGCAACCAGAAAGATTTTAAAATCTCGAATAGTAAATCGAAGTTTCAATTAGCGACCAGTATCTCAAATGGTGAAACAACCTCAATATAGGGAGCAAATCCCTAATAGACAACAAGTCCTGGATGGTGAACAGAAAGCAGAGTACAGAATAGAAATAAAATCTCAAAGTAAGAAATAATTCTCGTATCGAAAACAAGGTTCAACAAAGTCTCGAATAACAACGAAGTTTCAAATAAATCTCGAAGGGGAAAAGGAATCTCCAATAGAAACAAGTTTCAAATAGAAAATCAATATCAATACAGCCATGAATAAGAACAATCTCAAATAGGAAATCGCTATGAGGAACAAAGTTTCGAACAGGGAACAAGGTCTAACAAGTCGTGCGCAGGAGCTGAATCTTCAAAGTATGGAATAGAAACGGAATCTCGAATAGATAACAAAACCTCGAATGAAAGCAAGGCTCCGAAATGGGAAACATGAACTCAAAATCTCGAATGGAGTCAAGTCATAAATAGAAGAAAAATTAATAGGTGAATAGGAAATAAGTATCCATGAAACAAACGAAATCTCAAATAGGAAACAGGGTCGAAACAAAGTCGTGGACAGAACAATTTATCAAATAGGAAACAAGCCACGAATAGGAAACAAAATCTTCAAAACCTTCAAAGGAATCCTCAACAATGTCCTAAATAGAACGAATCTCAACAAGGTTTCGAATGAGGAACATGGTTTCGAAATAAATTCTCGAGTAGGAATTAAATCTTAATTATCACGAAGTTTGATGAGGGAACAAATTTCTAATTATGAGCCAACACTAGAAAGCAAAATTATGAAATAAAGAATATGCAAACAGTACCGAGTAGTAGATTTCAAACAATTACAGAGTTGTGGATCTGAAGCAAGTTTACCGAATAGGAAACAATATCTTGAAATAAATTTCGAATATCGTCCCAGGTTTCGAAAATAGAAAATAAGGAGTTGCAAGAAATAGCCTAAATACTAAGAAAATTTAGGAAAGACTGGATTGCGAATCAAGATACATGGTTTCTCCAACCATGCAAGAAAAGCCATCAGTCTTCAGTCTGTCTTCAGGAACTGGGATTACTTTAAATTATTCAACTGTCCTGACGTAGGCTGGTCCCGGCGGTAGTGCTCTATGTGATTGTTGAATCTGGAGAGGCTGGTCCCCCTTGTTGTAGTTCTGGTGCTCTTCGCGTTCGTCCTTGGGCAGTGTGATCAGCGGTCTTCAGATAATCCTTGACTTGGTGGGCAGACGATCCGCAGAACAAGCATACTCCAGCCTCTTGCAGCACTTGTTGTAGTGGTGTCCTAGATGGCGATAGAAATTGCAATTGGTTACTGGCTGGATTTGAGTCTGAATCTTTCGCTAGTGCTGGAGTGAAGGGCCTCTGATAGGAATATACGGCTGTTGGCATGCTGGCTATTGAGATCTGCTCTCGATATTGCAACTTGTGGTGTGACCGAAGAAACATTGACTGAGGGTGGCGACGCTTTACGGGTCCAGTCTAGTTGCTGTCTTCGTCATAAGTCTTCATGTCCCTCCTGGACTTCAGCTTCCGGTCTCGTTCTATTGTATGTGCCATATTCTGGATCTCCTGGCTAGTGGCTCCAATCTTCAGAGGAGTCGGATCCTCGGAGACTTGGATGATCTTCAGTGGTGCCTCCAAGTTTTCGATCTGCTCCTTGGTGCAATATATGTGCTCGGTGTCGAAAAAGTCCAAGTGTCTGAGAGTCTGAAAATCAGAAGTCTTTTCTGGCTCGGGTATCCACAAGTCTGGCTTAGAAAAGGATGGCATGCTCCCTCTGGTTGTCAAGGAACTCTTCAAATGTCTCAGTCAACTACGTACTACCCATGTGGATAGTAGAGTGATAGAAGGTAGTGGGAGCTTGAAACCCTCAAGTGTAGGTGGATCGACTATTCTGGTGTCGCATGCTTGAACTATCTGAAAAACAAAAAACTGTTAAAATATCCTAATCCTAAAAATAAGTATTTATAGAATATTAATATACCTTATATACCATTATTTCCCGATTTTTCTATGCTGTGATCAAGTTTCCCTAGTGTAATCAAGTCCCCCAATAGTACGCTAAGACCTAAGTACCATTAGAATAGACATGTATGGGCCACCACTAAAAATATGTCACGACCCGCTCCCCAATAATCGGACACGAGTCAGACACGCCCAGCCTTCGTCGTTAGACATGACGAAGTAAGCTGCACCAACTAGGAAAATCTAACCAGATAATCATAAATGTATATAATCACAGCATCTAAAACGTATCCCAGAATGATCACCATAATCCACAATTCTATGTATATAAATGTACGAATCATCAAGAATGAAATGTACTATGAATTCTAAATCAATATCTAAAAGTAAGGCTAACAGTCTAAACCTGAAACCTCAAGCTAAGTCATGACCATCCTGCTCAGCTAAGATCCCGGGCTCTGGCCCATAAGGTAGAATGATATCCTGCAAGCATACCTGCAACTTATCCAGTCAGAAGCAGAGCAAAGCACAGTTCTAGGTAATGAACAAGACATCATGATATAAAAGTACAAAGAAACATGGCATGTAGAGCACAAGAAGGAACATAGTGTATAAATACATGAAAGAACATGGTATGTAAGAACATGAAAGAACATGGTGTGTAAGAACATGAAAGAATATGGTATCTCAGGAATCACAGGAACTAAGTACATGATATATCTCCTGAACATGTGTGCACAATATTTGAAATATAACTAGGTATGTGACCGGCTAGGGGTAAGCACATGAAAGCACATGAATGGTACGGCTTATGACCCACGTGCACGATACGGGATCTAAGCTAAACACACCTGACTTATTTCTTGGGTTTGGTCACATAAATAGTATATTTCCCCTCCCCAGGTACAAGTAATAAGAACAAGGAACATGAGCACTAGAAAAACATGTTGTGTCGCAGTGTGTCAATCAAGGAAGCACATGATATAATGAAATATACAAGACCATAGAGTGTACATGCCTTGCTCCAGAGAAAGTACGGGTAAAGGTCGGATCTAGATGTCCTCATGTTTAAATGATTTACAAGTTGGTTAATTGCTAATCATTAATCTCATGCTATCTGCTCTCTAATTCCATATTATTTGCTAAATAGTTTTACAGTCTTTAATTATCTAATAAAATTGCTTATCTAAGATCATATTTAATAATATCTAGAATAAACTAATTAGTCTTCACTTGAAGAAGAATACTAATAAAACATATATCTAGCTATCCATAAAATAGATTAAGCAAACTTACATAATCCTTTTTATAAAACATTTAATAATTATCTTAAACAGTACACTAGTTACACAGTCAATAATGATAATTATATATAATTATTTATAAGCAAGAATTCACCAAGCAACCATTGAGAATAGTAGAGAATAACTTCTACATGTACTGTAGCTATCTCCATCATTAGTATAATCTAAATTGGACAATCACCAAGTTGCCTTCTCTACACCTATAATAGGCTCAGTCAACACAATCATCATTTGGCTATACAACTAAGCTCAACTTCAAGGACTGAATCTCATTACCCAACCTGTATTCTAAGTCCACCTCCATTATTAAAAGCTAGTAGCTGTCAATTAGTAACCTAGAGGATTGCATTTAATTCTAAATTAAAACAACAATAGTACCCCTTCCCAAAGATGCTAGCCAACCTGACTTGCTTCACAACACCACAGCATGTTTACTACAACATAGAATTAACCCACCATCTGTGAGTTTGATCCAAGCCTAGACTTACTTCTCTAATTCTTGACAAGAGCAGCCCACATTATGGCCCATGTTCAACAGCCCCATATGAGACCCCATCATTATTTATGCAAACAATCTTAATGAAACACATTGCAGTATCCACCACATTCCCATCAGTAATATGAATACACAATACTCAGAATTGCATCCAAGTCTCAAACTAACCCATCACAGCCAACCAGCACTTGACTACTGCTAGGAAAGGGGATTGAATCCAACAATACTCAATCGACATTCAATAAACCCCGAAAAATATATCAATAACACAGAACTATAAGTTAATACAGATAAGAAAAGAATATCCAAATTAAATAAGGAATATACAATCCAATCAAACCCAAGAATAGAGAAAATAGTTACTGCACTTTAATTCCAGAATCTTTCTAATCGATTCGTCAAGTCTTAACTGTGATACATGGAATACGTTGTGGACACCCACTAGTACAGGTGGCAAGTCTAGCCTGTATGCCATGTCATCGACTCTCCCGCTGATCACGAAAGGTCCGATGAAGCGCGTGCTAAGCTTCCCACCTCCACCAAAATGTATGGTACCACGAGTCGAAGATATCCTGAGAAAAACCATGTCTCCGACCTAACACAAATAAGGTCTCAAGTTATAAAATAATCAAACATGATCAAACAACACAAACAAACAACCTACTTCTAATCCTATCTCTAATCATTACCTCAAACTCCAAAAGCCACCGGTGGCTATCGGCCCAATGTCGATGTCTGTCCTGCGTTACGCGAAGTATGTCCCTGATAAGCTTCACCTTCTTGGCTGCGTCAACAACCATCTCAGGTCCCAATAAAGCTCTATTTCCAACATCATCCCAAGACAAAGGTGTACGACATCTACGTCCGTACAGTGTCTCGAAAGGAGACATCTCATTGCTAGCCTGAAAACTGTTATTGCAAGCAAACTCCCCCAAGTACAGGTGATCCTCCCAGGAACCTTCAAAATCCAAGACTTACGTCCGCAGCATGTCCTCGAGCGTCTGAATAGTCCTCTCTGACTGTCCGTCCGTCTGAGGGTGGTATTGAGTACTAAACTTAAGCTGAGTGCCCAAAGTAGTCTGCAGACTCCGCCAGAAATGGAAAGTAAAGTGACTATTCCGATCCAAGACAATGCTGACCAGAACTCCATGAATCCTGACAATCTGCCGTATGTACATCTCTGCAAGCCTTTCAGTAGACGTACCCACTTAAATGGCAAAATGTGGGCCGATTTGGTCAACATGTTTATGATGACCCAAATCGTGTCTTTTTTTCCTGGTGTACGCAGCAATGCAGAAACAAAATCCATCGTAATATGCTTCCACTTCCACTCTGGAATGGGCAATGGTTGCAACAAACCTCATGGCCTCTGTCTCTCTGACTTGACCTGTTGACAGACCAAACATCTGGCTACGAAGCGAGCTATCTCCCGCTTCATCTCATACTACCAAACATACTCCTTCAGGTCCCTATACATCTTATTGGCACCAGAATGTATAGAGTACTGAAATTGGTAGGCCTTCTATATGACCTGCTCCCTGAGCTCTCCACTGGGCACACACAGCCCGGAACTGTGCCTCAAAGTACCATCCTCTGCGAGAGTAAACTCATCATCCACCAGCCCTGCTCGAACCTGCTCTCTGATACACCGCAGAACAACATCCTGGAACTGCATCGACTTGATCCTCTCCATTAAGTCTGACTGAATTTGAAGGCCCCACATCTGCATCTGAACTCCTGGCACAATCACCTCAATCCCCAGGCTCTCCAAATCTGCTAGTAGGTGATGATCCATAGTCAAACACATGGCTGTCGGATACCTACTCAAGGCATCGGCAACCACATTGGCCTTTTTTGGGTGATACTGTATTGAAATGTCAAAGTCCTGCATTAACTCCAACCACCTGCGCTGCCTCATGTTGAGCTCCTTCTGCGTAAACACATACTTCAAGCTTTTATGATCTGTGAAGATCTCCACCCTCTCTCCATATAAGTAGTGTTTCCAAATCTTCAAAGCAAATATCACTGCTGCCAACTCCAAGTCGTGGGTAGGGTAGTTCTTCTCATGGGGACGTAACTGCCTGGAAGCATAGGCAATCACCTTCCTATGCTGCTGTAAGACACAACCTAAACCCTTCCCTGAGGCGTTACTGTAGATAGTGAACCCTTCCGATCCTGATGGCAATGTCAGAATCGAAGCTGTCATCAGCCGCTTCTTCAACTCATCAAAAGTGACCTGACACTCCTCTGACCAAATAAACTTTGCATCCTTTCGGGTCAGCCTAGTCAACGGCTCTGTAATCCAAAAAAAATCCTGCACGAACCTCCTGTAATAGCCTGTCAGTCCCAAGAAGCTCCTGATCTCTGCTACTGAACTCGGTGCCGACCAAGCCTCAACTGTCGTGATCTTCTTCGGATCTACTGAGATCCCATCTCCAGTCACTATATGACCCAAGAAGTCAACTCTGTCCAAAAAGAACTCGTACTTTGAGAGCTTGCCATAAAGCTTCTCCCTCATGTATGTCTCCAGAACCACTCTCAAATGTTCCTCATGCTCCTCCTCAGTCTTCGAGTACACCAGGATATCATCGATGAACACCACCACGAACTTGTCAAAGTACTGGTGGAACACCTTGTTCATCAAGTTCATAAATACTGTCATGGCGTTGGTCAGCCCAAATGGCATAACCAAGAACTCAGACTGACCATACCGCATCCTGAATGTGGTCTTCGGGATATCCTCCCTCTTTATCTTTACCAGATGATAACCTGACTTCAGATCAATCTTCAAGAAAACCCGAGCTCCACTCAACTGATCAAAGAGATCATCAATCCGCGGCAGTGGGTATCTGTTCTTGATCGTGAGGTTGTTGAGTGCCCTGTAGTCGATACACATCCGTACCAACCCATCCTTCTTGGGTACAAAAGTACCGATGCACCCTAAGGTAAAAAACTAGAACAGATGAAGCCCTTGTCCTGCAGCTTATCCACTTGCTTCTTCAATTCCACCAACTCACTGTTGTTCACTAGATAGACATGTTGAGAAATCAGTTCCGTACCGAGAACCAAGTCTATCGAGAACTCAACGTCTCTGTCCGGTGGAAGTCCTGGTAACTCCTCCGAAAAGATGTCCATGAACTCTACAATCAAAGGATGTGGAACTGTCTTCTCCTCAACTGAAACCCCGTAGAAAATTTTGCTGCTCTGCTCCGCCTGCCGTCGGATGAACTCGAACTCTGGCTCTCCTGATGCTCTGAACAGAACTCTACCCCCACGGTAATCTATACTGGCGTGATGCTTCTCAACCAATCTATACCTAATACGATATCGTAGTTCGATAGTGGCATTATGAACAGACTCACCTCCAACTCTCGGCCTCCCAAAATAACTCTTTGCCCTCTGTAAACATCACTCATGAGGATAACACCACCCCTGGTCGTGATCTTGCAGGTCCTAGGCAATGATTCAGATACAAGGTTGTATCTAATAGAAAATGATATAGACACAAAACTGTGGGAAGCCCCGAAATAAATTAGGGCAAAAATTGGAATGGAGTCGAGAAGAACCGAACCTGCGATCAACTCCCCAATGGCCTCTGCAAACTCGGCCGCCATGGCGAAAGCTCGTCTCTGCTGACCTCCCTAGGCCTGCTGCTGATTTTGGATGGACCTCTACTGCTGAGTCTATAGTGGTCCCTACTGCTGCCCTGTCGGAGCCTTGGCTTCCTCTCCCTGTATTGCTCTGCCTGTGAACTGAGAGCACTCCTTCAGCTGTTGATCAGCTGCTCCACAAAGTAGGCACCTACCCAATCTCTTCCTGCACTCGCTCCATCCGTGCCCTGGCTTCTTGCAGTAAGCACAGCTGGTAGACTGCTGTCTCGGTGCCTGATGCTGTACCCTCGACTATTGATGCTGTGCCTACTGGAAGGGTACACGGCCCTGCTGCTGGAACTACTGCCGTTGGAACTGCTGCTGATGCATCTGCCTCTGCGGCTGCTGGTGCTGAAAATGAGGCCTCTTGGCCTGGCCTCCACTGCTGCTGGCTCCCTGGACATCCTGGCCTCTCTTCAGTTTCAGCCCCAGGTCGTCCTCCGCTGCCATGGCTTCTGTAAAGATCTTCGCGAAGGTAGCATTTCGGTCACTTATAGTCTGTGACCGAACCTCCCTAATCAACCCTCGATGGAACTTCCTAGCCTTCGTCTTCTCCGTCAGATCATCTATAAACCTAGCCAACCGACAGAACTCTCCGGCGTACTCTGCAACTGTCTGGTTCCCGTGAAACAGACTCTCGAACTGCGTCTCGATGCCTCCTAGTGCCACATCCAGGAAGAACTATTCCTTGAATAGCTCCTTGAACGGCTCCCATGTCTGACCCTCTGTTCCCACTCAGGGATCTGTCTGGTACCAGGTACGGGCTAGGTCTTGCATCTGACTGTCCGCTGCCTCAATATAAATTCTGAGGGATAACATCTCATGAAGGGATCCATATAGTACCAATCCGTGTTACCAACGTGACAGCTTCAAGTAAAGTAATCTAGAGCAAGAATATAATCCTAAGCAAGTTATGAATTGATCAGAGAATGTACTCGCCTGCTATCCTGAGTAGAGGCTGATTAGATTCTATTGCAAAAGATTTGAATCAAAAAGGAATTAAAATAAAAGAGTTATGAATTGGGGAAGAATGGAAATTATCTCTCCTTTCAAAAAGTTATAATGTTACAAAAGAGGCAAGAACAATAAAAGAGAGACTTTATAGGGGGATACCTAGGTAGCCGGCCACTAAAGGCTGAAATTAGGGTCAGGGTTAGACTAGTGGGCTTTGGGCCAAGTTTAAATAGTAAGGGAAATCAATTCATAAGTCAGAAGTCCTTGAACCTAATCTTTTATTCTCCTATTTGAAACTTGATTCTAAATGACTTAACTTCGGTTGACTTAAGTTAGACTAGGGTCCCACCATGCTATTCAAGTCACCATAGCTAGAGTCAACATCTAGGTTAGTCTCCAAGTCTCACTATCAAAAGTCAAAAATAACAATCATCACTCCAATAATTCAAAATAAATTTAAAATTTACAAAATGACTAAAATACCCTCAATCTAAAATATGGTAGTGACAAATCTACCCTCCTTAAAAGAATTTCGTCCTCGAAATTAAAAGGCAAAACTACACTGATGAGAAGGATAGACAATCATACCTCAAGGTCCAAAAAGATATGGGTATCGCTCGCACATTTCAGCCTCCGCTCCCAGGTAGACTCTCCTGGAGAATGATGCCTCCATGCGACGGGAACCAAGGGCATCACCTAGTTTCTCAGTACCTTCTCTCGACGATCTAGAATCTCCACTGGCTGCTCTGGATAACTGAGAGTAGGTCCCACCTTAATCTCCAAATGGTCAAGTACGTGGCTAGGATTAGCCACATACCGTCTCAACTGTGATATATGGAATACGTTGTGGACACCCACTAGTGCAGGTGGCAAGTCTAGCCTGTTTGCCATGTCATCGACTCTCTCGCTGATCACGAAAGGTCCGATGAAGTACGGGCTAAGCTTCCCATCTCCGCCAAAATATATGGTACCACGAGTCGGAGATATCCTCAGAAAAACCATGTCTCCGACCTAACACAAACAAGGTCTCAAGTTACAAAATAATCAAAGATGATCAAACAAACAGAAACAAACAACCTACTTCGAATTCTATCTCTAATCTGTACCTCAAACTCCAAAGGCCCCCGGTGGCTATCAGCCCAATGCCAATGTCTGTCCTGCGCTACATGAAGTCTGTCCCTGATGAGCTTCATCTTCTCGGCTACGTCAACAATCATCTCAGGTCCCAATAAAATTCACTCTCTAACATCATCCCAAGACAAGGGTGTAAGACATTTATGCCCTACAGTGCCTCGAAAGGTGACATCTCAATACTGGCCTAAAAATTGTTGTTGTAAGCAAACTCCACCAAGTACAGATGATCCTCCCAGGATCCTCCAAAATCTAAGACGTACGTCCGCAGCATGTCCTTAAGCGTTTAAATAGTCCTCTCTGACTGTCCGTCCATCTGAGGGTGGTATGTAGTACTAAACTTGAGCTGAGTGCCCAAACTAGTCTATAGACTCCACCAGAAATGGGAAGTAAAGCGACTATTTCGATCCGAGACAATGCTGATCGGAACTCCATGAATCCTGACAATCTGCCGCATATACATCTCTGCAAGCCTCTCAGTAGACGTACCCACTTTAAATGGCAAAAAGTAGGCTGATTTGGTCAACCTGTCTACGATGACCCAAATCGTGTCTTTCCCTCCTAGTGTACGTAGCAATCCAAAAACAAAATCTATCGTGATGAGCTCCCACTTTCACTCTGGAATGGGCAATGGCTGCAATAAACCTCCTGGCCTCTACCTGTCTGCCTTGACATGCTGATAGACCAAATATCTGGCTACGAAGCGAGCTACCTTACGCTTCATCCCATACCACCAAACATACTCCCTCAGGTCCCTATATATCTTGTTGGGAGATTTCTGCGATACGCTCTCCAGATCAGAACAGGCCATTTGTAGGGGATGCATGGCTGCCAGAATGGGGCAATGAAGGGGGTCGGGGTGCCGATGCCTCTAGCCATAATCCTGGCGGAGATCAGCAAAAAGTCGCCTCCGGAGTTGGGGACCATGTGAGAGTGTCTGGGCTGTCGCTGAGCCGCACAGCCACGACTGCAAGGAGATTGGCGGGCTCCGTCCACAGCCAGTCAGTCACCCGTTCCCATCGCCAGCCCAAATCATTGTCCCACAAGTCACTAACCGTACGGTTGGGGGAAGATTGGGGTTGGATGAAGGATGGTATCCCCAATCCACCTCTCGTGGTACATCGATGAGCTACCGTTGCCAAGCTATAGTCGGATGAGGGGTTCGACGAGGATTCGACCGTGAAGGATGCGTCTCCAAGTCGCAGAGGATCTGGTATTGGCGGTGGCAATCATGGGATGGGAGTTTCGGAAGTATCTGGCCTTCAAGAAACGGTTCCAAAGCGAGTTGCCCGAGCGTAGTTTCCACCAAAGCTTCATAGAGCAGGCATCAACGATGTGATGAAGACGACTAAATCCCAGCCCTTCCTCGTCGGTCGGTTTGGCCATGGAGTCCCAACTAGCCCAGTGGTGTCTTTTCTTTCCATCATTGTGCCCCAGAAGAAGTTGGAGAAGGGGGGTTCCAAAAAGGAGAGGACCTTCTTAAGGAGGGAGCAAACGACCAGGGTGTAGAGGGGGATGGAGGATAGGACGTGTTTAATGAGGATCATCTTTTTGCCCGACAAAAGGGTCGCGTTATGCCAACCCTCAATTTTTTTCCTAATTTTGTTAACCATGTCGTCAAAGATCCTCGAATTTGATTTCCCGTACACCAGCGGGCACCCTAAGTAGGTGAAGGAGGATAGGAAGTGGAGAAGGAGGTAAGGTTGGAGAGGGCTACGGAGTGGATCCTTTCGGCCTTGTGGTGAGTGTATATGACCATCTTAGAGGTGTTGACTCGTTGACCCGAGCATCTGGAGTATCTATCGAACGTTCTGTGGATAACTTCCACCGAACCGATGTCTCCGAAGGAGAAGATGAGGATATCATCGGCGAAGGCGAGGTGGGTGATTAAAGGGCAGCCGGTGGTAGTGTGGAAGTGGTGGTATCCGGGCGTGTTTGGCATGAAGTTGACATTTTTGCTAAGCGCTTCGGCCGCGATAATGAATATGGTGGAGGATAGAGGGTCTCCTTACCTGACTCCATGACTAGATTTGAAGAAACCCTCCGCTTGCCCATTGATGATCGTGGAGAACCATGAGTCGCTGATGGATCGAAAGATGATGTCGATCCAAGACTCAGCTAAGCCGAAATCTTGAAGCACCCAGATCAAGAATTGACAGTCTAGACGGTCGTAGGCTTTCTCCATGTCAAGTTTGATGGCGATGTTCCCACCCCTAGACGGGAATTTCATGCAAGTGATCATTTCTTAAGCAAGGAGGATGTTGTCGGTTATGTTCCGCCCGAAAACAAATTTGTTCTGCTCTTCAGAGATGATTTTGGGTAGGAGAGTGGACATTCGGCTAGCAATGATCTTGGATATAATTTTATTGGTGAAGGTGCATAAGCTGATTGGGCGAAAGCCTTTGAAGGTCTCTGGGTTTTTTTTTTTGGGATAAGAATCAGGTTGGCACTGGAGATAGATTTGGGGTACCTTGCCCCCTGGAAGAAGGCGAGAGCGGCCTCGTGGAAGTCATGGTCGATGATATCCCAGCAGGATCGGAAGAAGGTGCCAGAGAAGCCATCAGGCCCGGGAGCGCTGAGTTCGTCGAGAGCCCAGACTGCAGACTTGACTTCTTTCGCAGAAGGAGGGTAAGAAGAAGTTCGTTCTTTCGATCATTTATCGAATAGAGAATCTTGGCCAGAAAATCAACGTCCTTGACGAGGACTTATTTGGAGAATAAGTTTAAGTAGAAGTTTGCCGCAGCCGCTTGGATGTTCCGATGATCCTTGAGGATGATGTCATTTTCGTCGGCAATTTGGTGCAGATGGAGCTGTTGTCTGCAGCCGTTGACGCAGGCATGGAAGAAGCGGGAGTTCTTATCTCCTTCGATGTCCCAAGTCGGTCTGGTTTTTTTCTTCCAGAATTTGGATTCTACCTTCAGACGGGATTTGAGGATAGCTCTGGTGAGGTTGAGCGTCGCCCTGGACTCCGGCTTTCGATCAGTGGCGTAGAAGACTTCAGCACGGGTGACGTCGTCTTCTGCCTCGCGGGTAGCCTGAAAGATTCTGCCGAAGGCTTGCTTGCTCCATGACGAAAGGGCTTTTCTAGTCGCTTTCAGTTTTTCTGCCACACGAGTTAGGGAGTCGGGGTCATTGGCGGATCGCCAGGCACGAGCCACGAGGTTTCGAAATTGGGGGGGATGTTGCCAGAAGTCGAGAAATCTGAAGGTTTTCTTGATGAGGTTAGTGTTGATGTTAATCTCAATCAGTAGGGGGGAATAATTAGATTCGGTGGTATTCAGGTGGGAGAGGTTGGATATAAGACCCATGTCGGACCACCGATTGTTGACCAGGGCGTGGTCCAGACGGGAGTATTGTCGGCGTTCGCCTTCCTGCATGTTGCACCAGGTGAAAGTGTTACCAGATAAAGGGAGGGGAGACAAGTGGGCGTTGAAGATAAAGGTGTTGAAGTCATTCATGGCCGACAGGGGGGCGAGCGACCCCCCGATGTCTCGTCTCTGTACGTGATCGTGTTGAAATCACCAACGTATATCCACGGGAGATTGATGAGTTGATGATGGGTGTCTAGCAAATTATCCCATAGGAACCTACGGTCAGGGATGTCGCAGCTTCCATGGATGGCAAAAAGTAGGAAGCGGGAGGTGAGAGTGGGATGTTCCACCCAACAAAAGAGCGCTTGACTCAAGTCATGGATGGTACCAAACTGGATGTCGTCAGCAAACAGGATCCAGATGTCATTGCATCCGACGATGCCGGATGGGAGGCCCGGCTGGAGCTGGATGGATTTAAGTCTTTTTTGAGGGATTTTGGGTTCGATGATCACCAAAATGTCTATCCGATGGAGTTTTTTGAGGCTTTTGATTCTTCTCATGGTTGGTTTATTGGCCAGTCCTCTCACATTCCAGGCGAGGATATTAAACATTGGGAAGGGGACTAGGGGGGTGGTTGTAGAGTTTTACGGCTGACAGTGTGGTCATGACCGAGGACTCTTTGTTGGATTTTTACTTCTTGTGGTAGGGTTTTTTTGGGGCTATCTGGTTCATAACGGTGTGGTCGTCTGTCGTAGATATCGGTCTCTGAGATGGTCCTGCGGCTTCCGAAGGGGTGGAGACCGCATCTTTCTCTATGTCTGCCAGAGCACAAAGGGGGTTGAGGGGGGTCCAAGAATCCTGTTTCCTTGGCTTGTTCGATTCTTCCGACCGTTGCTGGGTCGAGGATGGCCAGGTGGTCAATAATAAGGCTGTTGGGAGCGGAGGGAGATGCACTAACCTGTGATTGGATTTTTGTGGACTGTGGTGGCTTTCGGTCGCTAATGGAGAGGTCGGCAATGGAGTTAGAAGCGCTCTTCTTGCACTCCAATGGGGGGTGAGGTGGGGGCTCACCGAGTTATTTTCAGGTAGGAGATTTATCAGGGAGTCGAATTGGTTATTGAGGAACATATCTAGGGGCTTGTAGGGGACCAAAGCCGTGCTCTGCCACGGTTGTTCGTCAGGTCTGGGAAGGGTATCGTTGGCTTCAAAATAGGTGTAAGAGTTTGGGAGGGTGAGGATTTGGGCTATGAGGGCGGATTGGTTAACTTTTTGGAGTTGCAATTTTCTGGGAGCTTTCTTCTTGAGTTCCGGATGCGCACAGAAATAGAACTGTGTGGTGTGGCCTCTCATCTGGTAGTGTTTGGAGGAAAATGATGTTGTTATCATATGCCAGTGTCTGGAAGAACGTCCTGTCCCTAAGCTCTATCTGAATCTGGGTGGGTGGGTCTGTGAATAGATCGAGTTCCATGCAGATCTTCGTGTAGTTGCCCTTAGATAGGTTGCGGGTTTCTTCAGCGACCGCTACCAGCATCCCGAATGAGCTAGCTATCCTCTTGAGCGCTGCCGGGGTGAAGCAAACGAAGGGTAGGTTGGGTAGAGTAATCCAAGCTGAGACGATCGACGAGTCCACTTTGGAGTTGAAGCTGGGGGACCATTTGATGATTTTGACGCTTTGGCCGTCTATGCTGGAAGTGGCTTTGGCCCAGATTTTAGAGAAGTCTGCGTCAGACGACACATAAAGGTACATGTGTTTTGGTTCGAAAGGCATGATCCTGTAAATAGATGAGAGACCCCAGCTTGCGATGGCTTCTTGCACTTTGGTGATCTTTGGGCATCCCGAGGAGAACTTAAGCACGATAGTCCTCGCGAAGGTGGAGGATAGGAAGGAGATTTCGGCTTCGGAGAAAGAAAACCGTAAAGGCAGACCGTCGCTAACGGTCGGAAGCACAATGTCGGGAAGGACGATGTCCTTCGCAGGGAGGGGACGGATAGCCTCCATGTTCGGGCAAAGAATCTCAGTGAAGGTAGGGCTTGTGGTGGGGAATGCCACGGCCGAAGGCGAAAAGGAGGTGTGTTGACTCAGCTGCGGGGAAGGATAGGGGAGGGTGGGAGAGGTATGTGAGGGAGGTGCCGACGATCCGCTCGCCGAGGACAACAGGATCGAGCGCAGATAGGTCGGGGGGCACGGATGGTGCCGAACAGCTGGCCTCGATACCACCGGCTGCCAACGACCGGAGGTTACCTAGGGTGGAAGAAGTGGATCCTTCCGGAAGATCAAGAGGGCATGCGCGAGCCGACGAGGGCGCATAACTAAGAAGGGGGGTACATGGGTTTGAAAGGGGGGTGCATAACAGCTCAAGGCGGGGGGGTGGGCATAAGCCCGAGGAGGGGTGCTTGCGGAGGGATGTACGCATGGTCGGAGACAGAAAGCGAGGGAGTCTGGCGTGAGCGCATGACCTGATGGGGCGCATAGCCCGGAGAAGAATGGCTGGCCAAGGGCCAGGAAGCAGAGGGCGCATGGCAGGCCGGAGGCGCATGGTCCGGTGGTCCGACAATGGATGCATGGCCAGCAAGTGGCATAGGGGAGACTGGGGCTTAGAGCCGACATCGGGCGCATAGCCAACCTGATGCGCGAAGGCGAACGGGCACGCGGCCAATAGAGGGTACATGGCTGCCCCTTAGAATAGTGGGCGCATAGCGAACTCCGCCCACTTTAGCCACGGAGGGAAATTCGAAATTCGAAATCGAATTCGAATGGTGGTGGGAGTCAGGGCCTAGCTCGCCATCTGACCGTATGTGTGAGACAGCCAGAAAAGGGAGGAAGCTAGGGGGCGGCGCCGCTCGAGGCCACCGGAGGGGTGGCGTGAGGCCGGGCAGCGGCGGAAGCCAGTCGGGGTGGCCACCGAAGGCGGAAGCGGCCGGGGGGGCTGAGTCAAGGGAGGAGGCCTGGGGTGGCCACCGTAGTTTGGGGGCCACCCCCACGATGGGGAGGGCGACCATAGCAAGCTGCTCGGTCATCCAAGCGAGGGAAGGACGCGAGGCCAATGGTCACCTCAGGCACGTGTCTACCGGAGGGGTGCCGAGGATAGGCACGAGCGGGCGGCGCCGGGGGACGAGGTGGTACGGCAGACGCGGGCGACCGTGGCTGCACGGTCCCGACGCCTCGAACGAAGGGGAAGGGGGGTCATACGGCCATAGCAAAACAGGAAAGGGGCAGGAAAAAAACCATTTTTATATTATATCTTGTAAATGAATATATATAAAGTGAGAGATGGATTTGCTGCTGCTCCGTTCCCGTTCGTGTGCCCTCGGGCGCCTCGCCCCAGCTAGTGTTGCCTCCGCCCGTCGTTGGTGAAGCGCCGGCGTTCAGCTGTCCCCCAGCCCCCCTCCCCCCGTCCCCATGGCATCTACTCCGTCCGATCTCCTCGCATTCCTAGGGCTCCCCTCCGATCCTTCGTCTATCTCCGCCACCCCCGCGTTCTCATCATCGTCGCCCTTCTTAGCCTTCTCACCCCCTCCCCCATCTTCATCCTCCCTTGCCACCCCGCTCTTCCCTTCCCTACCTCCCTTCCTCTTCACCCTCATCAACCCCCTCCAGCTCCCCTCTGGACGCCGTTCTCCCCCACCCCTTAGAGTTTTGCCGCAGTGCGGGCCTCCTTCCCGGAGCTGCCCCTTGTGCAGAGCCCCCATCCACCCTCCTCGGGTCCCCCACCGCTCTTTCGCCCACATTCCCCCTATTTTCAATTTTGAATTCTTCCTGGGGTCCTGCAGTTGTGAGCTGCGTGCTCCCCTCGGGACCTGCTCCCTTGATGGGGGACGTGCACATCTTCCGAGCTGTCTGTAGCAGTGGGCCCCTATCCACGTGACCCAGTCTTCTGTATGTTGTGTACCTTATGGTGCTGCAGTTCCATTCGGTACCATATTTAGAGTTGTTGGTACGGGTCCCAGTGGAGGATGTGGGGCTGATTATGGCGTACCCTGTGGTTTCGGCGCAACCTATGGTGTGTCCACTTATGGAGCCGTTGGCACAGGTCCCAGAGGTGGCTACAGGTCCAATTTTGGCATACCTTGTAGTTTTGGCGCAACCAATGGTGGGTCCTTCGCGCACCATACGGCTATGTTCCCCTCGGCGCACCTGCCCTAGGTGGCGTCCCCTGCACAACTAGGTCCGGTTCTTCGCCTGGCGATCCCTATTCTTTTATCGTGCCAACTAAAGCCCCCTCTCCTGCTATCTTGCACAGCTCTGCTGAGGAGCTGGGTGCGGTTGGCGCCCCTCTTTTGGCGCTTCTGGGGCCTCCGCCCCCAAGCGCTCAGCTCTCCCCGTTCTCTGTTGCGCACCGCGTCATGGTCAGCGCAACCTGTCGCTCTGGCTCGCCCCCCAGGGTCCGGGCCTCTTGGCTCTTCCTCCTCTCTCACCTTTTCGGGAGATAGGCCTCCCTTCCCAGTCCCTGGCGCATCCCTTCTCCTGTCCCCGGTAGTTGATCCTTCGGGTTCTCTCCCGGGCTCCGCTCCAGTGGGCGCAGGTGTGTCCTTCCGGGCTGTCGCTTCTTCCGCTGGCTCGGCGCCCAGGTCCGGTGCACCCGGCACTTGCGCTCTTTCCCCCACAGTGGCTCCCTCCCTCCTCCCATCCAGTCGGGTTATCCCAGATGATCTCATCACTCTCATCCCCTCCTTGGAGCAGGCCCCCTGCAGGCGGTAGATTTGCTTTCGACATTACCCACTTCCCGTGATCCCATGACTGTTCCGCCACCCTCTGAGGCCCCAATACCTTCCTTCGCAGAGAAGCTCCGTCCAGACTTATCAGCCAAGAAGGGGTTTCTGCTGCCTGACGTTCCCCTCCCTGATGTAGCATATAATCCTGAATCATCCGTGCCTAAGGTCCCATTCTCTGATCAGGAACTGATCTGGCTGTTCACCTCCCTCCTTCCCCACATATTTGTCCTCAAATTCTCCTATTGCTGCCCTAAATTCAGCAGAGTGCAAGAGGTTATTGCCAGTTGGCGGCTATCTGCAGAATATAGGGTTGCCCCCCTAGACCCCAGGTATATTCTGCTTCATCTCTCCTCCGAGCTAGACCACCGGGCCATATGGTCCAAGGGCACCAGCTGGGTGGACACTCACCAGATCAAGATCATCAGGTGTTCTCTGGACTTTAACACCAAGTAGACTCAGCAACGATTGCTGCTTGGGTGACCCTACCCAACCTCTTCCTGATTTGCTTCGTTCTTGCGGCTCTCAAGCGCATTGCCAACTCTTTTGGGACGTATGTGGCCACCGCAGCTGAGACAAGCAACTAATCTAAGGCTCACTATGCTAGGATCTGTGTTGAGCTCGATCTTACCAACGAACCCCCCAATCACATCCTAATTGAGCTAGGCAGCAAGACGCACACCCAGCAATTAGTCTACGATAATCACATCATTTTCTGCAATCACTGCCACCTTAGAGGTCACCTCTCAAAATATTGTTTTCGTCTACACCCAGAGCTCAAGAGGAAGCCTGTCCAAAAAGACATACCAGTTGACGGGAGTAGGAAGCTAAATCCTCAGACGCACTCCCCCTACTTCTACTACCAAATTCTTACATAAGGTTCAAATCCAACGAAGGCGAACCAAGCACGTCACCAGGCAAAGCGGTGGTCCCCTACATTCCCCCAGCTCCTATCCTATCCAATCGGTTCAACGCTTTACTAATAGAAGATGAAGACACCACTCAGGAGATTTCCCTCCTCGAAGGCTCGTCCGTGGTCCCTAGTCCGAAGTCAGAGAAGGTGATCTCCGGAGAACCATACCCGAAGGCTATTGGGAAGAATTCTCTATGACCCGAATTTCAGATCAACACAACTCTTCGCAGTCTACCCTTCCAGTAATGAAGTCCTCATCGCAGAAGCCCTTGCTATCTTTGGACCAAAACATGTCCTTAGGGGACAACAGGTTACCGCTGCAGGATATCTTCTATTCGAAGAAGATCCAACCGGCTACACCGAAGACACCCTTCTCATCCCCCCAAGGAGCCCACCCTGGGCACGGCTGGAGAATTACTTAACCTCGTCACAGAACCCCTCCTCACCCCTCCAGAGGAGCCCACCCTCGACATCCCCAGCTTAATGGTTGTCGAGACAACTTCCATCATCAAAAAGACAAAACATAAAGGAGCATATGAGTCATCAGTCATGCGCACCAGGTCCGCATCCAAGCGGACCAAACATCTCCCCCCAAGCATCATTAATGCTTCACATCCTCTCCTAGAATATTCAAAGTCTGGCGAACAAACCCACCATAAGGCATCTAGTCAGTCTCAACAAAAACACAAGATTGACATCCTGATCATCCTTGAACCTAAAATACCCCCCAAGAAACTCAAAACCATCCAGTTGCAGTTAGGCTTCACTACACCACCGCAGGTCGACATGACATCTGGATTCTCTGTTCGAAGAACGTCAATATCGAAGTCATCCAGGATTCAAGGCAGGCTCTCTCTTGCTGGATGGAACACCTTTGATCCCTAAGTGAGCCCTCCTGTCAGCGGTCCACGGCAGTTGTGACATCGCCGAACGTAAACTCCTCTGGAACGATCTCATCGACTTCCACCACAACCACATTAACCTCCCTTAGTTTTGTATTGGGGACTTTAATGCTATCACCTGCAGGGAAGAGAAGACTGACGGCCGTCCCCCCCCCCCCCTCACGGCCATGAAAAATTTCAACAACATCATTTTTAACGCCCATTTCTCCCCTCTCTAGTTCAACGGCAATGCTTTCACCTGGTGCAACATGCAGAAAGGCGACCGTCGGCAATACTCTCGTCTAGATAGGGCACTCACTAACGCCTTATGGAAGGGATTAGGGATCACCTCCAAACTATCTCACCTCAATTCCACTGAATCTGACCACACCCCTTTTCTAGTCTAAGTTAAAAGCAAATCCCTCCAGATCAAAAAAACTTCTGCTTCCTTGACTTCTGGAGCGAACACCCCCACTTTAAGCACACTGTTGAGGAATCTTGGGCCCAAGCGGACTCCCCCAACCCGCTCATCCGGGTGGCCAACAAGCTCAAGGCCACGAGGCATGCCCTTTCAATATGGAGTAAACAGGCATATGGGGACATTTTTCAGGCAGTTCGTGTTGTCGAGGATGATGTCACCTGTGCCGAAATATTGTTCATGATTGATCGTTCGCCTGTGGCCAGGGCGCCCTTAACCTAAACAAAACTATTCTCAAATTTTGGCTAAAGTTGAAGTCGGTTTTTGGAAACAAAAAGCGAGGCTTAAATGGGACAGTGAGGGGGACAAAAACTCGAGTTCTTTCCATGCCTGCGTCAACTGTCACAGATAGAAACTAATCATGTATCAGATAGCCGACGAATCAAGGAACATCATCAACGACCAACGGATATTCAAGTGCCTGCCGCTAAGTTTTACTCCATGTTGTTTACCAAAGAAACGATCTACAGAGACAACTCCCTCCTGGCAGAGATACCTCACCTCATCAACGACTCTGACAACAACCAGCTGGAACTCCTCCCTTCCGAGAGCGAGGTGAAAAATGCGGTATGGGCCCTTGAGCATAGTACGCCAGGACCTGAAGGATTTTTGGGGGTATTTTTTCGTACCTACTGGGATATCATCAAGTATGACATCCATAAAGCGGTCACGGCCTTCTTCCAGGGAGCTACCTACCCTAGAGCCATATCGAGCGCCAACTTGATCCTTATCCCTAAAAAGATAACCCTGAGACTTTTCGAGATTTTTGCCCAATCAGTCTCTGTACTTTCACCAACAAGATCATATCCAAAATCATCGCCTTTCGTATGTCCGAAATTCTTCCAAGATAATCTCTGAGGAGCAGAGTGGATTTATCAAGGGTAGAAACATCCAAAACAATATTATGCTGGCCCATGAGCTCATCACCTGCATGAAGTTCCCAGCGAGGGGTGGCAACATAGCTATCAAACTGGACATAGAGAAAGCATATGACAGGCTGGATTGGCAATTCATGATCTGGGTTTTCAGGGCCTTCGAAATTTTAGAAACATGGACCAACATAGTATGGAGATCGAACAGCAACTCCTGGTTCTCAACGGTCATCAACGGGCAAGCAGAAGGTTTCTTCAAATCCAGTTGCGAGGTCAGACAAGGTGACCCATTATCGTCCACCATCTTCATCATTGTGGCAGACGCTTTTAGCAGACAGCTGAATTGTATGACTAAAGCCCTAAACTTCCAACACTTTCACAATGTCAGTGGTTGTCAGATTATCACTCATCTGGCCTACGCCGACAACATCCTTATTTTCTCCTCTGGGGATGTCAGGTCGGTAGAGGTGGTCCACAACACGCTCAAGAAATACAACAGGTGCTCTGGCCAGAAGGTCAACCCCGCCAAGAGGTGATCTACGCCCATCACAACATTAAGAGTAGCACACGGCCAGCCTATCCAGCATCACCTCTTTCACCGTCGATCATCCTCTGTTCCACTACCTTGGTTTCCCCCTCGTGTACAGCAAATCTAACGCTGGCATTTTTGAGGAGCTGATTAACAGAATTAGGAAAAAAAATTGAGGGGTGGCACAATGCTACTTTATCCCTGGACGAAAAGATGATCCTCATCAAACATGTGCTCACTTCCATCCCCATCTATACCCTGGCTGCGTGCTCCCCCCAAGAAAGTTCTTTCTTCGCTTGAGAGCATCATCACCAATTTCTTCTGGGGTCACAGTGATAGCCACGACAGACATCACTGGGCCAGTTACGACTCTATGGCTAGGCCCACTGACGAGGGGGTCTGGGATTCACTAAACTCTCCTACATTGTTGATACCTTCATAATGAAGCTGTAATGGAAGCTTCATACTAGTCAAAACTTATAGGCTAGATTCATGAAGGCCAGGTACTTCAAATATATTCACCATCCTGGCTATCTCCAATAGCAGATCTTCGCAGCTTGGCAACGTATTCTCACAGGGGCTCCATCACTGAACCGGTGATAAGGCTCCAACTGGGTAATGGTGAATCTTTAACCTTCCTGGAACGTTGGACCGGAGACACCTTGCTCCCCAGCCTCCCAACGGCTCTGAGAAACATCAAGATCAAGGACTTGTGGGACCACCTAGGGAATGACTAGAATTGGAACCATGTCCGGGATTGGGTAGAGGAAGAGGCAGTAGAGTGCATTCACAACAACGATCTTAAGCTTGGTCCCGAACCTGATGTGCTGAGGTGGTCGGCCGAAGCTTCTGGATCCCTCTTGGTCAGCTCGGCGAGAAGAGTGGTTCGTGGTATTGGGACACCATCCCCCACTATCACGGCCTTCTGGCAAACTTGCATCCCCAATAAATGTTCCTTCCTTATTTGGAGAGCATTTTGTAAGAAGTTGCATGCTGATGACAATCTCAACACCATTGGGTTCAGCCTTGCATCTGCGTGTAATTGCTGCTCGGAGTGTCAGACCGAAACTACTGACCATATCTTCTGTCAAGGGGATTTACCTGTCCAGGTCTGGAGAGTCCTCTCAGCGTTGCGGGCAGGCTCAGGGGGGTGGGTACTTCAACGATCTTTTGGCAGAACGGACCTCTACTTTCCATGGCCACCAGATCGTTGCGGCGGCTGCTACGTGGGTCCTCTGAAAGAATCGTAATAAGGTGAGATATGAAGGTCACCAGTACTCCGCCGACCAGCTAATTAGGGAGGTACTCTGACAGTGCCGTAAGATCAGATCCTTTTGCTCGCATGGCCAGATTCTTGTTGGAACTCTCTTCTCCCCTAGCTCCTCGAATTTTACGTCTTTTTGATTTGTTTCTTGTATAGGCGTCGACTTCTTGTATAGGCGTCGGCATTTTGGGCCTAGTGGTATGATTGTACAGGCTTCGGTTGTTTGAGCATTTATGAATATACTGGATTTCTTAAAATATATATATATATTATATATATAATATATATAATATATAATATATATATATATATATATATATATTATTAACTAATTAAATTATTGGCTAATTGACTAATGGTTAGTAGTTAGCATGAGTGTTATTTGTTAGTGATTCCACTAAGTTACCTACTCTATTACATTTTGTAAAACCTCTCAAAATTAAAATAATATTATATTTAATTAAACATATTAATTTGGATTTTATTTATTTCTAATTTATTTTATCCTATTTATATTATATAAGAAGGGCTATAGTCATGATTGAGTTTGAATGTGCAAGTTGACTAGAAAGTATGGCATGCCTAGTGTAGTCGGGTGCTTTGACTAGCATACTAGCCATGCTAGGAATACCATAATTATATTTTAGTCTCTTTCATGTTAACAATTCAAATTATGGCACAAGTCATATTTTAATCTAATTAATTAGTTTATAAAACATTTATGACTTTTTAGGATACCCGGTTGCACCAAACCTTCCCAAACTTCCTCCAAACCAAACCCAAACCTATGTAGACATGTTGGGCATTAAAATATATTAATAAACACATATATTTTATATTTATTCAGATTTTGGATTGTATTTATATATAGATCTAATTAGTTCTATATTAGGAAAGTCCTATTTAAATCTCTAACCAAATCAATTAGCCAACTCATCAAACAACCAAGCCAATCAAGTGGACCCCCACCATTAAGTGGTCGGCCAAGCACTCCCCCCCCCCCTCTTAGCCATACATTCCAAAAGGAAAAAGGATTCCAAAAGGAGACTCCATCTTCCTCCCTCAAATTAATTTCTCCTTCTTTCCCACTTCCGTAGCCGACCATACTCTCTTCCTCCCTCAAATTTCGACAGCACCACCCAGCCCCATAGCCCTCATAACATCATCCCCTCCATTACACATCTCTCCATCCACCACAAAAAACTCATCTCCTTCACTATACATCCATCCAACCACCGAAACAAACCCTAGAAACTCCATCTTCCCCATCCAACCATCTATAGCCATTTTCAACCCCTTAAAACTCACCAAGAAGGTAGTAGCAATTAAGGATAGCAAAAAGGTGGAGCTTTGGTAAGAAGAATCCTCCACAACCCAACTAGCAAGGACTTTTGGTAAGAAATCCTACTTTTTTCATCTCAAACCCATGCTTTAATTCTGTAGAAATTATGTTATTAAATCTGTAAAAATAGTATTTGGTACCTTTTGTTATGTATTTTCACCTATAAAAGTTTCATGAATTATGGTTGTAATATTCATGTTTCGGTAGGGTCGATTCCAACCCCGTTGTGAAGGAACTATAATTTATTGATGGCTATTTTCGAAACTGAATTTTATGTTTGTTAATATATAGAAATATGATTTTTACGTATTTTCTACAATTTTATCAACTCTAATCTGGTCGGAAAAAATATAGGTCAAAACTAGCTATTTTTGGGTAACCTGCTACCTAGAATGCCCCAAACTTGTAGTATAACTCAACCCTTGTACCTCTGATATTATTCTGTGAAATAAGGTATTTTATTTCTTTTTAAAATATATTTTTGGTTATTTTAGCAATTTTGAGTCATTAACTATGTTTCGGGCAAGTTTCGGGTAGACTAGCTGACTTAGTAATCAACTAGTCATAAATGTCTTTAGAAATATTAATTCTAGAATTTCAGAGATAAATCTGTAGAAAATTAGTTTAAATATTATTTTTATGATTTTTATATTTTTAAGTATGTTATTGAAGTAGGGGCATAACCGACTAATTAAGAGTTGGAAACCCTAAAATTGTGTTCCGATGTCTCATGGAATCTGTGTGTGATTGCATGAATCTAAATGGTTCCATGAGAGATTGAACACATTAATTTGACTAAATAAGTCGTATCGTAAGTTTCGAGAGTAGTGACTTAATCTAGTTAATTAATTATCTAGGAGCGTCGGGTTCCGGAGGCGTGGACGCGGGAGTGGCATTTCATATTCACAGCGCGGAATCAGGCAAGTGCATCTTGCTATCGTACAGTTCTTGTTTCATTCTTTTTTTTTTTTTATCTCTTGTACTTGACCTTAGGAATTATATCAATACGGGCTTCCAGATTACATCTGGGTGCCATTCAACTAATAAGTTGTCTAGTATTGATATTCCATAAAAGACCTGTAGGATAAGACACGTGATTGACACATATATTAACCCGATACTTGAGCCAGATTACCTGAGATACCTGATTCCTAATACCTGTAGGTTAAGGGTGTTTGTATCATTTTATCTTTCTTTAGATGTGTCGTAGGATTGTCGTCTAGATAGAGGTCAGAACGGTAAGTTGTGGTTGCAACTTATTGTTTTTGAGAGTTGAGGACTACTACTACTTGCGCGGGCCATGTTGTGCACATACACTCTTATATATGTATATACATTTATTCGGAGAGATTACCTATTTCCTTTGATCCACGTTTCTCTCTTAGTTGCCATTGAGATCTGTTACGGAGCTATAGCTATATGTATGCCTGACCCGGATGTCTTTTACTTTGGAGATGTCTGCGCTTGTGAACGTTGTCCTAAAAGCGTCACGTCAGTTTGGTTTAGATACCCTGATACTTGTTTACTTACTGCACTCTAGCTTGTATATTATGTGCCTTGCTATGTCCCCTGAGGACCTTGTTATTCTCCAGATTTAGCTGACGAGGTCTTTCCTGAGGAGTACGGGCCGGGAGTCTATTCTTCTGTTGCATCAGACGTGGACGACGAGGTTGATCCAGAGTAGTTCTTCGTGGACATCTATCTTTATTTTACTTTATTTTATGTCAGAGCTGAAGACATAAAGTGGAGATTTTTATAATTTTATCTGAGACATTATAGTGATCATTATTTGACTGAGACTTGTACCCATGGAGTTTCCATGTGATTTTATACTTCTCTTTGACAGTTTTATATTCCTTTATTTCAACACGATATGCTTTCTTATTCTGTGATTCTTGTTCTGTGGATGAGTATAGATATGTGCCTGCCATGAGATTATTTTACAGCTTAAGATACATTCCATTGGTCCATTAAATTGGATTTACCTATGGAATGTGTCTGCTGGCATGCCACGTGTTCTAGTCCTTATGGATTTTAAGACTGGGGCGTGACATATTTACATCCATGCCTTTAGGGTTCTAACTTACCCTATAAATATTGGACAATTTCCAATATTTTAAAAGACACTTTTCCTAGGACCTAGAATCACCTAGCAGCCACCGTCTCCCCTTAGCCTCCCTGCAAACCAGCAGTAACCACCCCCTCCCCGGTCGAATCCCCATCCGGCCAGACTACTTTATTCACCACCATTTACCGACACCTCCTCCTCCTCCTGGCCAACTCCAGCCATTGCTACTATTCTGGCCGACCCAAGCCTATTACGACCACCCCGTAGCTTCCGACCACCATCTTCTGGCCCAATCTCCCCTACTCCAACTTCCCTCAATCACTAAGCAAAGCCACAGCCACTCTACCCTGCCAAGCCCGACCACACCAGTACCACCTCCATCGCCCCGGCACCATTCGACCACAACCACCACTTGGTCTCAACCCTTCCTAACCCTCGACCCCCATCATTAGCAACCACAGCACAATACCATCGCATAAACCAAACCACCACAAAAAGAGAAAGTGAAGAGGCCACTCACCACCTTCGTCGTGCCTTCCAACCGTCATCACCGACCATACCATCACCATAGTCGATCGGCCTCCGGCCACACTGACCAATCCCCCACCTTTTCGGCTCCGTGCCCCGCCGATGTCATTCCACGTCGACCGTCGATGAGTGGTGAGAACCCAGCGGATGCCTCTACGCTCGCCACCGCCCCGTCGCTCCTCCGGAGCTGGAATATCGCTTTCCTCGACGAGTTTCCCCTATGTGAGCCTCTTCGCGCTCTCTCGTGAGCACAGCTAGCCCTCCACCGGCGTCGCTCCTCCATAGCCGCTGCCGGCCGCCCACGTCCCCCGCGATGAGTTTTTCCTCTTCCTTACTCGCCTCCCCTTCTCTTTCTCTGTGTAATTAAGAATGTTAGGTTAATTCGATTTGGGAATTTAAATGGAAGAGCTGACTTCTCTCCCTCTTGAACTCCCCTCAGCTCATTTCTCCTCTTTTTATTTTGTTGCTTGTAATGTTGTCTCTCTCCTCCATTAAAAAAGAAGAGAATGGGTTGGTACGGGCATGTATGGCCTTGTCTAGGGTTTGAGTTTTAGTTAGGTGAATTTATTTTAAGGTTTTGAAATTTTTACGAGCTCAACACATATGAAGCCCTTCGATTCCTTTTGGGCCAAGACCCACCCCCTTTTCTCTATTCACTATTTGTTAGTATTATATTTGTTATTATTTTTAAGGATAGCTAATAATTAGGGATTTGGTTTTCTAAATTTTGTCTTTATTGTTAATACATAATTAGGGCTAGACCAGGCTATCTGTTTTCAGAAAATGAGAGAATAAATGATGGAGTGGTTTGGGTTCAAAGCCATTACACATAAATTAAATAATTATGTATACTCATATGTATCTTAATTTGAGTTGGGCCTTTAGCCCACATGATACATGTATACCTATATTAATTTTTGTTGTATAAATAAATATTAGTATATAAGTATATGATTTTGATACTAATTGTATTTTTATTATTCATTTAAATCAAGTACATCAAATATTTATATAGTAATATTTCATTAAAATGTATTTACTAGTAACTATAAAAATTAGGTTTTGAAATATATTTTAGTTGCAAAATTTGAAATGCTGATATAATATTTTATCTAATGAATATATAGATTTTATCTGTAGCATATTTGCCAAATTAGAGTCTTATTACTAAAATGATATTTTTTGGGTTTTTCAAAATACTATCTAAAAATAGTTTGATTAGGAAATATAATTTCTAAAAGCTATAAATAATTTTCAGGGATAGACTATACGTATTTAGTAACGCATTTTCCTTAAAACATAAATCGTGACTATTATAGTCATTTCCTCTTTTTTTTTCAATATCGTGCCGAACTCTGATTTTGGGCTTTTATATACCAAACTAAGCTATTTTGACTATTCTAGACTCAATGGAACCGCATGTACCATCGTTTGGGACCATCTTATGGAGCTTAGCATCGTACCTATTCTGTGTCGATGCGTTCGTGTGTGCACGTTGACTCCAACCAAATTGACGAGTATATCTCTGATAGTTTTCATTATCTTGATAGTCTCTATGATACTAGTTTGTAGTGTTATGCTTGATATCTGACACGAGAGTGCACATATTGGTATAGCTTGGATCTCGTCATGAGATGTTACTCCTGGTTATCCTGGTATACTGGTACATGTCTCGTTCTTGACTATTGTCCTTGTACTTGTATAGACACCGATTCCTAAGGGAATTTGCTACCCTCTTAGAGAATCCTATGTCGTAATGTGCTATGGTTGGATCATTTATACTAGTCGGGAGATATTAGAAGATATATGATCATATCCTACTTGTTTACTCACTTGTGCATAGCTCACCCTCGCCAAATGTAGGTGTATAGCTTTCCATTATGGTCGGCCTGATCCTCTATACTCGTACTTATGCATAGCCGGTCAAATGAAATAGCCTGATTTGGACCCAAGCTGATCACATAATACTCTAATATCTCAAGGCACTATTTAGTAGTAGTAGTACATGTTCTATTCCAGATTATCACCTGCTATTACATTGTACCCATGATTACTTACAGTACATTATTACCATGACATGCTCACATGATTTTCCTGCTTTTCCACTGTTCAGTTCTACTTATCCATCATGTATTTTATTGCTTTCTGTTATTTATAGTTCTTGTCTATTTAAATAGAACTGCTGTTAGTTTATGTACTTTACTCCAATCCTGACTGGATAACCAATATTTAGGGGTGTTATGCCCCCACATACTTGGACCACATGACGATGCTAGCTGAGACAGGTTCTCGATGTTCTATTTATCATGAGTTGTCTTCTGGGCACTAGGCCATTATTCCTTATTTAGATTCATGTTTCGTTGTTGGATTTGTCTCCGACACATTCTTGATATGTATGATCTTTTGTAGACTCTAGTTGATTTAGTGATACTATTCTCTTCTTATATTTTCTTAGATGTATGTGATTTGAGTACATATTGTTGTTATAGATCATTAAGTTGTTGAGATATTTATTGGGTACTTGACAGCGCTCTACCGTCGATATTGCGGCGTAGGTTGGGCGTGGCCCACGAACTCATGCCCGATATCCGAGTGTGGGTCGTGACACAAGTGTTGATTATGTAAATCCCCAAAAAATTAAAATTTTATTTTGGTTTAAATAATATATTTTGTGAATTTTTTATTTTTTATTTTTTATTTTTTATTATTTTGGAAATATTTATTATATATGATTAGCCTTAGTCATAGATAAATTGGATGTGCATATTGATTAGGAAGCATGGGATGACAAGTATAGTCATGTTCCATGATGGGTATATTAAGCAATGTATGTATGATAAAACCATATCCATGTCCCATATATGGAAACATGTTAACTTGTGGCATAGTTCATAAATATGGTTTAATAAATTATTTATATATTTAAAAGATTTTATATAAAAACTATTGCATAAATGCATATATTTTCTAGCCCAAATCTTATCTATCTCATATATGCAACTAGATGCATGTAAATATACCCATATATATATATAATATATTATATATAATATTATTATATATATATATATCTATATATATTATATATAATATATATATATATATATGGGTATATATTTAATATATATATATATATATATATATATAATATATATATATATATATATATATATAGTTGTCATATATAGATACATTTATATATTAAGATAGGATCATATGTATAGGAGATACATTATATATTCATAATTATTTGAATTTTCATATACAGATCTCCATACAGATATCTCCATATAATTATATATATATATATATTAATATATATTATATATATATATATATATATAATATTATATATATATAATATATATATATATAATATATATATATATTGTTGTCATATATAGATACATTTATTATTAAGATAGGATCATATGTATAGGAGATAACATTATATATTCATAATTATTTGAATTTTCATATACAGATATCTCCATACAGATATCTCCATATATATATATATATATATATACTATATATATTATATTATATATAATATATATATATATATAAAATATATATATATATATATATATCTATATATATATTCTATATATATATATTATATCTATATATGACAACTATATATATACATATGTGCATATATATCCAAACCATTCCTTCCATCTCAAATAGGAACAACCAAACCCAAAAAAGTCACCCATATCTGCACCCACATGTGAGGCCCGCGGGTCAAGTCCAAGTTTGACTGGGATCATACCTTTTTCTTTTCTTATATAAAGGCATTTAATTTTAGGGTTGGTTGTTCTTTTGGAGAAGATTTCAGCAGCACCCAAAGAAAGAATTTTGTATTACAAGACTCTTTTTAGGGACCAAATAAAGGAATTTGATTCTAAAACTTTAGATGTATGTTCTTCTCCCCCCTTAACTTTCCAAAACATATCCCCAATCCCGAAATAGACTTCGTTTGACCCGTGAAATAATTCGTGCAAAAATATGTGTTTCAGCTATATGTACCTAGTAATTTTATAATATCTTCTATATGATTCATTATATTTCAATGAAACAAATGTTTTAGGAAACCTAACTTCTAGGGCTACTAGAACTGAAAGTACATCATTAAAAAAAAATTTCTAGAATTAATTATAATTCACACAATACAGTCTTTCCTGTTTTGATCTATTCATAATTTACTCAAATTAGAAAGATCATAACTCACATTGGCTTAGCAATTTTGTATGAAAGTTCAATATGTCTATAACAAATATGTTATGAGTTTGTGAATTAATTTTTAGAGTTAATGGATTAACAGTTTGGGAGAAATATTTTTCCTTCACCTATTGTCCTGTTTGAACGAATTAATTCATAGGAAATATAATGACCTATATTTAATGAGAATTAGGTATTGGAAAAAATTATGTATATAATGGGGATATATAATAATATATCTCAGAATTTATATAAATCTTTTGACAGTATTTAAGAATTTCCAAAAGTCGAATAGACAACCTAGAAATTCCAGACGTAGGTTTAAACTCTAGAAAACGTAGTGTGTGTCTATTGTGAGCTGTTAAGTATTGATTATTGCTTTGTTTTGTTATGTGGTATCATGGGATTCGATTAGATCAAAATTATGGGCATCATGGGTTACATGATATGAAGATGTCAGTTATAATACCTCATGAAGGATAAAATAAGGCAAGTATATCTTGCCTTTTTTACAGTAATTTACATGCTTAAAAAAATTTTCTGCATAACATGTTGCTAGTTATTGTTTTTCTTTTCTTGTCTACTGATATGTATTCTCACATGATATACCTAGTAGGCGGTATGTTGAATTTTATAGTAATTGTGTTAGTGTCATAGTTTATATTGGTTGATTGGAATATGTGTCTTACATGAGTCGTACCGTATCATGGGATGGGAAGGACGAGTACGTTAATAATTGAAATTCTACTTCCACTTTCTATGTTTCTCAACATGCGAGTTCACAGTAGGGACGGGGGTTGATTATTGATCTAACCTGCAAGTCCACACTAGGGGCGAGGATTTTTTGTTTGATCAAACATGCGAGTCCACACTAGGAGCGAGATTTTGATTATTCATTTTGATTTTCTTTGCCACGTTATCACAGAGGAACTTGGTATTTGTTAATTTGTTTCCTTTACAGCAGTTCACTTATACGTAGCTGTTCTTATATGCATATTTTGTGTTTCTGTTATATCGGTCCATTTTCTGCTTTTCTTCTATGCATGTTTATTTAATGCACATGGCATGTATATTAAGTATCTTGCTACGTCTCTTCTGATAATCTGGTGATCTCTCCAGGTTATTGTTGAGCTCGTAAAATAGATGGATGCTTGTGATTACATCTCCAGGATTCAGGTATCGAAAGTGATATTATTTTATTATCCTTTCGTACTTTATATCCTTATCATGATACATTCTACATATTAGCCTAGTTTTGATAAACTCATATTATTCATTCGAGTCTACTCGGACATATTGCTAGTGGGCTGCAGACCATGACAAATATTTTCATTCTTGATATATTTATTTTTATGTGGATTGAGATATAGTAGATATGATATTACTAGTTATTTATGGATAAATTTATCCTACAAAATTGATAGCTTATACGTATTCAAGTTGGGCTGGAGTCCGCTTGATACGTAGCTAGCATATTTGCATATCCTAGTCCAACGTATTATGGGACTGGGACATGATATATTTTTATGGTGGCCCATACAGGTCATAGCATATCGTCTCAGTTACGTTACTGTACCGAGCGAGCTTGTGATTATGATTAATTTAGGGTTATTTTGTATAAGGGTACCAAGTTTTTGATATAATTAGACTTTGGGTACTGGGTTTGTCCGTTTTAGACTTTGGGTACTGTAATTTTTTAGTGACGAACATTCGTCGTTAAAAGTCTTATTTCGTCACTGAAAGTCCACATTTGTCACTAAAATGTGTCACTAAAAAAATTCGAGTACCCAAACTCTAAAACGGACAAATTCAGTACCCAAAATCTAATTATATCAAAAACTTGGTACCCTTGTACAAAATAACCCTTATATTAATAGGATCTCAATCCACAACTGATTTGACAACTTACATTGAAATAAGTTACCTCCCTTGGAATTTATAATTTGCATTCGATCATAATTCTTGACATCGATATCAATTGTTTCTCGTCTCTTCCTATTCCGGAGGGACGAACTTCGTGTGTGGTGAAAGTTAGGAAAATTTGACAAATAGTATTCCTTATGTAATTTTCATAAATAGTTGATTAATATGATTTTGTTTGTAATTAATAGTAGATAATAAGGGGTAGTAAAGTCATAAGTATATATTGTATTTTAATTTTTAAAAAGGATATTGTTTTCCAGATAAAATTAGTAAATTATCCCTATGAAGTATATAAATTTATGAAATTTTTATAGTTTGATGGAGTAAAGTGATCAAAGGTGGTTAAAAATATATGGATAAATTTTTTTCATTGGGTTACGATAAATCGAGGATAAATATTTTAAAGTAATATGAGTTATGATAAGTAGAAGGTAAATACTAGAGAAGGAAATAGGAGATTTATAATATTTATATTTAAATTTAAAATTTTGAAGAGTTCAACTTTGAAGTGATTAATTTCGAGGACGAAATTCTTTTAAGGTTGGTAGAATGTAAATCCCCAAAAAATTTAAATTTTTATTTTGGTTTAAATATAATTTTTTGGGGCTTTTATTTTTATTTTTTTTTTAGGAAAAATTATTATATATGATTAGCCTTAGTCATACATAAATTGGATGTGCATTGATTAGAAGCATGGCATGGATAGTATAGTCATGTTCAATGATTAAGCAATATATGGCTGACATAACCATATCCATGTCCCATATATGAAAACAAGTTAAGTTATGGCATAGTTCATATATGGTTAAATAAAAAAAATTTATTATTAAAAGATTTTATATAAAAACTATTGCATAAAAGCATATCTAATCTAGCCAAAATCTTATCTATCTCAAATATGCAACTATATGCATATAAATATATACCCATATAATGTTTGTAATGTATATAAATATATATATATATATTTTATATATATATATATATATATATATATATATATATATATATATATATATATATATATATATATTTTTTATATATATATTTTATATATATATATATATTTTATATATATATATATATATATATATATATATATTATATATATATATATATATATATATATGTATATATATAGTTGCCAGATATAGATACATTTGTTTATTGAGATGGGATCATATGTATAGAAGATAAGATTATATTTCATAACTATTGAATTTTTACATATAGACATCTCCAATATATATATATATATATAATATATATATATATATATATATATATATAATATATATATATATATCTAATATACAATCTTCAAATCTTACCACCCCAATTATTCAATGATGTGTATATACTCATATATTTTAATTACCATATATAAACTCATATATATTGAGATAAGTTCAAATATATGAGTTTCCATATATAATTTACATATGTGCATATATATCCAACCAATCCTTCCTTCTCAAATAGGAACAACAAAACCCAAAAAAGTCACCCAAATTCGCATCCACCTGGAAGGCCCGCGGTAAAACCCAAGTTTGACCGGGATTCCCCTTTCTTATATAAAGGCATTTAATTTTAAGGTTGGTTGTTCTTTTTGGAGAAGATTTCAGCAGTAGCCAAAGAAAAAATGTCGTGTTGCGAGGCTCTTTTTAGGGAACAAATAAAGATATTTGATTCTGATACTTAGATGTATGTTCTTCTCCTTGTTAGCTTTCCAAAACGTATCTCCAATTCTGAAATAGTCTTCATTTGACCCCTGAAATAATTCGTGCAAAAATATGTGTTTAAGAAGTATATGTCCAAGTAATTTTGTAATATCTCCTATATTATTCATATTTTATCAATGAAACAAATTTTGTAGGAAACCTAACATCTAGGGTACTAGAATCTGAAAGTAGACCATTAAATAATTTTAATATATTAAATATAATTCTCGTAATACGGTCTTTTCTGTTTTTATCTATTCAGATTTACTTAAATTAGAAAGATCATAACTCCTAATTGGCTTAGTAATTATGTATGAAATTTTAATATGTCTATAATGACTATATTATTAGTTTATGAATTAAATTTAGAGTTAATGGATTAACGGTTTGGTAAAATTAATTTTCTTTCACCTATTGTCCTGTTTGAACGAATTATTCATAGGAAAATATAATAACCTATATTTTGTGAGAATTAGTTGTTGTAAAAATTAGGTATATCATGGAGATATATAGAACACAAATCTATTTTCACATATAAATCTTTTGACTGTATTTAAGAATTTCAAAAGTTGAATAGACAACCTAGAAATCCCAAAAGTATGTTTAAACTCTAGAAAACGTAGTGTGTCTATTGTGAGTTGTTAAGTATTGATAATGATGTATTTGTGTTATGGTATCATGAGATTCGATTAGATTGAATTATGGACATCATGGATTACGTGATATGAAGCTGTCAGTTATAATACCTCATGAAGGACAAATAAGGCACGTATAGCTTGCCTTCTGTGAGCCCTTGACCCGAAATCTCCATTTTTGTATTATTATTATCTTGCTTATTTACTAATGCATAGATATATTTAAGTAATCACATGTATATATGTAATATATATTAAGTCTTAGTAAATAAAAAGTGAAGAGGAGGGGGGTTTGCAAACATCAAATTTATAGGGGCTGGATTGTAAATCCCATGATTCAAATCCTAAGTCCTAAACGGCCGACCCCCCTTAGATTCAAATCCCCAAGTGATAGGGTCATCTGTTCAAAAACAAAACCCTTCCTTATCCAAGCCTAGTCCCCATCAAATCCAAATTTGATTTGAATTGGATACAATCATATCTAAAACTAATGTATATATAGGTGAGAGTAGCACCGACCCCCAAAACCCCTCTACAAACCCTAACAATCTACATTCTCTCGGTTGCCAAGAAACAAGAGAGGCTAGAAGCAATTGAGTTCTACTTCAAATCAAAGGTAAGTTCACCTACTTTAGAATTGCCCATTTACTGTCTCTAACATAACACTAGGAGGATGGGTAGATGTTTGATGAATTT
>JANAVB010014592.1:15000-17500 GCA_029216955.1 Iris pallida | reverse complement strand
AAAAGTTAAGGTGTAGCGAATGGATAACTTGATCGAGGAAATCGAAACGGATCGTATACGAAAAGTTAAGCACGACGAAAAGATAGCATGCATGAAAGTTTTGATTTTGAAGTTACGTGAATGACTCTAAGGATTGGATTGAATGTTGCTCGATGATTGAGTTAGCAAAGGATTGATGCGAATTGAGGAAATACGTTGGTCGGTGACTTAAGATAGACGGATGAACAATACGTGAATTTGGGTTTGAGAAATTTGATATTGTAAATAATTCGAGGGAAAATGATCGGAAATTGGTGTTATGAATATCGAGGAAATTATCCAGTCGGACGATAGCACCATTCGCACGACTCAGAATTTGGTTGCAAAGGAAGATCGTCAGGTTACGCATATCGTCGATGGTATTGAGGCGTATCAAAGATCGCTATGCGATAACTCGGGGGTACTCTAACTCAGCGAAAGACGATCGTGCAAGTGTTATTGTTCGATTGGATGCTATGTTTTGGATTTTGATTGAGATGAATGTTGGATGAAAGTGATCGTGTCTTGATGGTTATGCGGATGGCCACAACGTCGACGATCTTGTCTTGCGCGAGTGCAACTCTAGCCTCGCACATGCGTTGCGTCAGATTTGGGGCGATCGTTCCGCGTGAGCGCTGACATGGTGATTCATGTCGCGGGAATGATCGAACTCGGAGTCAGGACGCGGCAACGTTGATTGTCTTGACTTGTCGGTTTGATGCGAAGGTGAATTTGAGGATTTGTAGGACATGCGATTGATGATTGAATAAACTTGAGGATGGAGTAGGTCCAATCCGCGCATCGAGAATGAATTAGTCTAGACACAAAACAAGAGTTACGTCTCGATGAGAATGACTATCTCGCGGGAGCGTGCATGGTGATTCATGCCCACCGCGGTTAATCTGACTCGCGTGAGATCGGGGCGCAACACGTTGTTAAGCTAGACGACCTTGTGATCGAATTCGTGAATTGGAATAGATGACTTCGGAAATGTGAAATGTAGATTATGGTTTAGCGGTGAATTACGTAGTAGTGTGCTTGACTTGGAGGGATGGATAGGTGGATTATGTCGAACGTGTGCGAAGAGATAGACTATGCGAAACGGCTTGTTGGACGAGCGATATATTCATGTCGAGGATTGGTTGAACGCTTGTTGTTATAGGATGGCCCTGCTGAATGACTCGAACCCCGTGCTACAAAATGTTGGGATGTGCATAGGGAATTGATGCTCGATGTTTAGAAATCGGAGTGATGCGAGCTTGGGTAGAAAACCCCGTACTATCAACTTGGTTTGACCATAGGATGGGGTCAGTGTTGATATTGTTGTTTGGGAACTATGATTCCAATACTGACGAATGACTTTAGCCAAAGGACATAGCCTAGCGATTAGGCAGACGTCCCGGCGCAAAGCGATAGGAGTTATGGTGGCACCACTTGCGAGCTCGGTTGAGATGCATGTATATCAGGGACGCTTGAATACGTGCACGATCCGACTCGAGTGGTGATGGCGGATTCTCTATCACAAGGCTTGGCTGAAATACATGTATTTTGGGGACGCCTGGAATATGTGCACGATCCAACCAAGTGATACGTTGAATCAAGTGAGACTTGAGGAATGGAAAAGTGTTGAGGATTTTGAAATAGAGATTCAAAGAAAAGATTGAGGGTAGTACGAGCGTGGCTCGGATTGAGGAAACGCATAGGCGTAGTATATGCGAGAGTTCCTGAATGTTGAGTAAGGTGATAAGTCAATAAGTAAGTACTCAGTAAGTCTCGAGGACGAGACTTGTTCTGAGTGGTGTATGTTGTAGTGCCCCGTCCCGCTCAGTCAATCGGAGGAATCGAAACGCCGACGGCGTTCGGACTTAGCCTTACAACGGCGACTCGAAGACATCTCGGTCAAGGCGACCGCTCGCTCAGGTGGGGTAGTTTCGGTGAACTTGCCTCATCTTGGCCTTCACATAATAAATTGTGGTTTTCAACTTGCACAAGTAGGCTTAATAATAAAAGAGATGAATCCACATAGCAAAAGGGAATAATCCCGACGGGTCGAAATGAGTTAGAACATGGAAAAAGGTCCAACGGTCGGCTTAGAGTTGGTGCACGACGTGCTTTGAAAATGACACTCGGTCCTTCGTCCCGTGGCTTGGGAGAAGGAAAGTTGGTCTTCGACACAAAGTTATGAAATAGCCTAAGTCATAGGCGTCGCCTGCGTGAATGCTTGTTAGAGCATGCACGGTCCCATCGTCCAGGGCTTGGCATAGCCCTGGCTTGTCCAAGAGTTAAGTTGCGTCGCATGACTACTGGCGTAAGCCTAAGCATCCAAATGACTTGGTCGTCCAAAGTTGAGTACGTGCACGGCACATTCCCTCGGAGCAAGGCTCGGTGCAGCCTTTGTTCGTTAAGCGTAGGCTTGAGTAAGTTAGGCAAAGTTATGCCGGTCGACCTAAGTCCTTCCAAGTACTGTCCCGCTCATTCTGCG
>JANAVB010014592.1:0-7500 GCA_029216955.1 Iris pallida | reverse complement strand
CAGCATATGCGCACCCGGTCGATCCCGTGCAGCCGATAGGGCCTGTCAGGCCCACGCCGTGCACAGAAAATCTTCGTGCGCGCTGAAACTGCTGCAACGCATGCGTTTCTGTGTCCCGTGCGGCCGACAGGGCCTGTCAGGCCCACGCCGTGCACGGAAATTCTTCGCATGCGCAGAAACTGCTGCAACGCTTGCATTTCCGTCCCCCGTGCGGCTGATAGGCCATGTCAGGCCCACGCCGTGCACGGACACTGGTTGCGTGCGCAGTAACTGCTGCAACTTGAGGGTTCCTCGATCCCGTGCGGCCGACAGGGCCTGTCAGGCCCACGCCGTGCACAGAAATTAATCGTGCGCGCAGAAACTGCTGCAACGCTTCCATTCCTCTGTCCCGTGCGGCCGATAGGGGCTGTCAGGCCCACGCCGTGCACAGAAATTCTTCGTGTGCACAGAAACTGCAACAACGCTCGCATTCCTCAGTCCCGTGCGGCCGATAGGCCCCGTCAAGCCCACGCCGTGGGCAGAAATTGTCGCGCGACAGAAAACGCCGCGAATCGTCGCGCAAGCAAAATTCGCAAGCGCGCGCTCGCTAAATGGCCGCGAGCGTGGAGCCGTTCGACGCGCCGTGCGCGCGCGCGACGAACATCCCCCCTTCACCACCTACTCCCCTATAATAGATTTGCAGTTTATTGTGGGGATGATTCCGGGGGACCAAAGTGCTTGAGGAGCTTGTCATTTTTCGCGCGCAGCCGCAGGCCGCGCCCGTGCTCGCCGATGCAGCCTGTCAGGCCCACGCCGTGGGCAGGAATCTGCCGCGGGGCAAACGAAGTGCCGCGAGGCACACAAACCGCAGCATATGCGCACCCGGTCGATCCCGTGCGGCCGATAGGGCATGTCAGGCCCACGCCGTGCACAGAAAATCTTCGTGCGCGCAGAAACTGCTGCAACGCATGCGTTTCTGTGTCCCGTGCGGCCGATAGGGCCTGTCAAGCCCACGCCGTGCACAGGAATTGTTCGTGTGCGCAGAAACTGCTGCAACGCTTGCATTCCTCTGTCCCGTGCGGCCGATAGGGGCTGTCAGGCCCACGTCGTGCACAGAAATTGTTCGTGCGCGCAGAAACTGCTGCAATGCTTGCGTTTCTGTGTCCCGTGCGGCCGATAGGGCCTGTCAGGCCCACGCCGTGCACAGGAATTCTTCGCATGCGCAGAAACTGCTGCACCGCTTGCATTTTTGTGTCCCGTGGTGCCGATAGGGCCTGTCAGGCCCAAGCCGTGCACAGGAATTCTTCGTGTGCGCAGAAACTGCTGCAACGCTTGCATTTCTGTGTCCCGTGGTGCCGATAGGGCCTGTCACGCCCACGCCGTGCGCAGAAATTCTTCGCGCGCGCAGAAACTGCTGCAACGCATGCGTTTCTGCGTCCCGTGCGGCCGATAGTGCCTGTCACGCCCACGCCGTGCACAGAAACTGTTTGCGTGCGCAGAAACTGCAGCAACTCGTGGGTTCCTCCGTCCCGTGCGGCCGATAGGGCCTGTCACGCCCACGCCGTGCGCAGAAACTGTTTGCGTGCGCAGAAACTGCAGCAACTCGTGGGTTCCTCCGTCCCGTGCGGCCGATAGGGCCTGTCAGGCCCACGCCGTGCACGGAAACTGTTTGCGTGCGCAGAAACTGCAGCAACTCGTGGGTTCCTCCGTCCCGTGCGGCCGATCGGGCCTGTCAGGCCCACGCCGTGCACGAAAATTGTTTGCGTGCGCAGAAACTGCAGCAACTCGTGGGTTCCTCCGTGTCACGCCCCGCTCCCGTAGGAGCGATCGTCCTCGCTAAGGCGTGATGCCGCACGGGCCTAGGTTGCGCCCGTGCAAGGCCAAGTCCAGAAACGGCCGATTTGAGTCTAGGCCACAGAGTCACACAGAGTGTCCCCATTTGCAGCGGAAAGTAAATGAACACAAGTTGATTCCGAAATCAAACTCTTTATTGATATTCAAGAAGTTACAAGCGGCGCTAGGCCGATATTACAAATCGCTCAAGCTCTCTCTCTCTGAAACATAAAAGGCGTGCCAAGTGGCTTACAACATGGAATGATTCATGGCGATGTTCCGATACATTATGTCCTGTATAGGGTGCTTCAGCTTCTTGCAACGTTCCAAGGCCCCAGAGTTGGCTCCGCGCCTTGACACGTTCGACGGAAGCTCCGCACCCGCCGACGTCTCCTGCTATCCTGCAAGCATACTGTGGGGTTATCAGTACATTGTTATGCACTGGTGGGGAGGCTGGCTCGCCCACAATGCCATCATTACCAAACACGTTCTATAATCTTTTGTGCATCTCTATCATTCATTGTCTTTCTAATCTTGCCTTAGGATCAATTTCATGGCATATTGCATAGCCTATCTCGTGTTACCGAACTCGAGTGTCGCATGGAAATACATGTACGACTTACCCATACTTACCGTCCGGCCTTCCCTGTTCAAGGTAAACCAAGTTAAACCACGATTCATGAATAATAACATAACACGATTCATGCACGCATTCAATATCAAGTGTGTGTCCATGTCTCGGGATTCTAGTACGTCGGGGGCATGTTCTAACACGTCGTAGGCACGTTTTTAGAGTGTTACAATTCAAGCATGTTTCGGGTATTTCGTTCAAGCATGTTCAGGAGTGTTACATATCGAGCATGTTCAGCAGGTTACATTTCAAGCATGTTCTGGCATGTTATATTTCGAGCATGTTCATGTTCAGGATGTTACTTTGCAAGCATGTTCAAGAGTGTTATATTTTGGGCATGTTCAGGAGACACTTGTTCATTTAACTTAGATTACTTTGATTTCAATGCAAGAACTTGCACGTGGATTGCCACCAGCATAGTCCACTTAATCTACATGCACGGGTCGCTGGCTTTACAAGCCATTTAGGACATTCCCCTGTGGCAATTCTCAACTTAGCGTAGGGTGATGGCTGGTACACCCCGTTAAGTCTCTTGAATATACCCTCCTACTTACGTCTCTTGGTGCCCAAGCCCGCACCCAAGCAGCCCGTAAGCGCCGTTGATTCTGCCTAGGTCGGCCACGGTTTACCCCCCCAACGCCCGTGCCGCAGAATCCTTCCACACGACGGCCACGGTATTCCCCCCCATCGCCCGTGCCGTTTGTCTACGACCATTTCGTATTGTCTTGTCATTTTAACTTAGCGGCTATTTCCGAGCCGTAGGCTAACCCTTAGCCATAATGCGTTAACGACCAGGTTGGCGTCCGTACAGCGCGGGTAGCAAGCCCCGTTGCACGTGCCCGTCATACCTGTCGCTAGCGTCTTCCATGCCTTATCTTTCATGCCATAATGCGTTAACGACCAGGTTGGCGTCCGTACAGCGCGGGTAGCGAGCCCCGTTGCACGTGCCCGTCACACCTGTCGCTAGCGTCTTATCTTTTATGTATTCTTTCTTTTCATGTTATTCTTTCACTTGTTCGTATGTTCATAGAGTCATTCATGTGTTTGTTCATTCATTCGTTGATTCATTCATTCATGCATTACGCAACTCCCAGTGTGGGAGTCGCCTTGGCGACCCATCGGTCCCATAGCCTTCCAATGTTGCTAAACTCTACTCGGAGCGACTATGTTGATAGCCTTCCCGTTTCATTGTTGTAAACCATTCATTGTTTCATTGTTTGAACGTATACGGGACATGAACGTGAGCTTGTGCCGTAGCACGAGCGTAGAGCGTGGTGCGAGCGTTTCTATAATTACCGAGTTCTTTTCCATGTTCTAAACAAGCATGCAAGATGGGATTATTCCCTTAGCTAGGTGCGTTGAATCATTTATTAGCATGCAGGGTGTTATCGCCTAGCGATTCTCGTGATAGTGTCCGCATTGTTATGTGTCTAGGCTAAGCACAGACGGGTTCATCGGAGCCACCCACCTTAGCGATGTTCGCATCGGCCGAGCGATCCTCCGAGCGCGCCTTCGATAGTCTAAGTCTGGATTCATCTTGTCGGGCCAATGCAAGCCTTGCATCGATTCGCATCGATACTTCATCGGGTCGAAGCAACTCTTCGGGTCGACGGCTCGTTTGAGTCGTTGCACTTGCCGTTTGAAATCGGCGTTCCTTCTAGGGCGGCGGGTCATACAATACACCACTCAAATAAGTCTCGTCCTCGAGACTTTCTGAGTGCAGGTCATCCTACCGTTCCTTAACTCGGATCGTATGCGCACCTTAGGCAATTTCCTATCGAATGGTTTTATCGTTCGAGCATCGAACAGTACTTGATATATTTCTAAGTCCCGTGTCTCACGCGTTGGGTCGATTTTATCGAATAGCCTTTCATTCATTTAGAGTTGATTGTACTTATTCAATTCGAGCATTTCTTCGTCTTGGTTGCCATTTCGACATGTCATGGAACTGGAATGGCTGCACGAGGCACGTTGTAAGTCATCAAATGCGAGGGTCGCAGGCTAAGGCAAATTCACTTTCGTTTATCTCGATCATCGAGATGGCCCGATTCGCTTTTCAAGCGTTCGTGTCCACGAAATTAGTATGATTTCTACTTAACGGGGTCGACCAAGTCTAGGAAATTCTCGTCCAAATTCAAGACCAAGTATTGTACTATCATCGAGGATAACTTCCTATCAATGGTTCAATTCTTGTACCAACTTTTACTAGCACGATTTCACGTTCACGACACTCGCTCATCCCCAAGTCGTGCTAGAACTCAACGTATCACTTGGTTGGATCGTGCACGCATTCCAAGCGTCCCCAAAATACATGCATCAGCCAAGCCGCAGGATAGTGAGTTGTCATTCTCACTCGAGTCGCATCGTGCACATACTCAAGCGTCCCTGAAATATATGCATGTCAGCCAAGTCTCGTGAGCAGGGTTTCCTACATTCGTGATTCATGCTATCCATTCATGCCAATCCTCAAGATCAATCCTTTGATTGCTAAACATGGAACAGGGGCGTCTCGCCTAACCGCTAGGCCATCTTTTTCGAGGCTAAGTCAATGTCAGGATTGGAATCATAGTTCCCAACAATAATGCCAACACTGACCCCAATCCTAGGGTCAAACCAAAGTCGGTAGTACGGGATTTTCTACCAAGCTCGCGTCACTCAGATTTCTAAACATCGAGCACGATCACCTATTCTCGTCAAGGCATTCGCCGCGTATATCGAATTCATTCTGATCATACTTCACATATCCATTTTCCAATTTATGTTTCGATCACGAGTTCATCTAGCTTTGACAATATGTTGCGCCCCAATCTCACGCGAGTCCGATTATCTACGGTGGTTCATGAATCACCATGCACGCTCCGCGGAATAATCTTCTCATCGGGGCGTAACTCTTGTTTGCGTCTAGACTAATTCATTTTCGATACGCGGATTGGACCTACTCAATCCTCAAACTTAATCATTCAAGCACACCGAATCTTCTCAAGTCATCTTCGCGTCAAACCACAATCGAAGCAATCGTATTGCTACGCCGTGCAAGTTTGATCACCCCCTCTGGATGAATCACCATACCAGCGCTCACGCGGAGTGATCGCCCTAATCGGCGCGACGCATGTGCGAGGCTGGAGTTGCGCTCGCATAAGACAAGAATGTCGACGTTGGGGTTATCGTCGAAGTAAATCCAAGCATTTCATTTCATCCAAGTCAGATTTCAATTCGATAGTTTACCCGTCATTTGTTCAACCAGAAAACCTCGAGCCAAGTTATCCTTTTCTCGACACATTTCAATATCCGATTATAACATCCATCAGAACAATGACATTTGCACGATCGTTTGCCGAGTCAGAGTACCCCGAGTTATCGCATATCGATCTTTGATACGCCTCAATACCATCGACGATATGCGTAACCTGACGATCTTCCTTTGCAACCAATTTCGAGTCGTGCATTGATGCTGTTGTCCGAATTGGATATTCCTCAATTTTTCCCGATACTCAAGATCAAGTTCAGCGCTTTTCCTCAAAGCTCGTTTCAGATTATTCAAAACTCAAGTCACATTTCATTTGCATCAATTCGACATCGTACGCACGTCCCTCTAAGTTTCCTCGATCAAGACCATCTATTTTATCCATCGTTTCGAATCATTTCTAACACGCGTTACCATTCACAGTTGTCCGAACGATATCTCGTTCGGGACACACGAAGTCACGATCAAATAAGCGTGACGCGTTCTAAGGCTTTGCGCGATCGCATTGCCTCGCCGACGTACTCGTTGTGTTTCGTAATCCTCAAGTTTCGCTCGAATGATTTCTAAGAACATCCATACACCACTCGGAGGGCCACTCGTCTAGTCGTCGACACTCATTCTTATTCTTCTTCGAACCTATCACATACACCACTCGGGTTCAAGCCATACGGTCTAATCCTCAATCACGTTCGCACCATGCACTAAGATATCCTTCAGATTCGTTCGACGAATCTCTAGCGTACTCGCTTACGTCTCGACGTACTAAGTCGTTCACACGAGTCCTCAAAATCCAAGTCAATCATTCGCGTACGCCTAAGCGTTAGTGATAGCATTCCTACGATATACACTCTAAGGTATCTCCGTTCCCGACCGAGCGGTACTTGATATCGCTCGCAACTCGATTGCACCAGAAGTCAAGGTGCACGACACACGGACTAAGTTGTGCCGCATAACCATCTCGTGCGGACTATATTTGAATTTGCACGCTCACTTGCTAGGGTCAACGCAAGACTAGTTAGGCACGTACGAGACATGTTAACTTTGCATGTGTTCTCAATCGAGTCATGTTTAACGTCCGGCACAAAGGCCTTCGCCTATCGATCCGTGCAACGAGTACTTGTACGAGCTTTGAAAGTATTAGACTTATTGTATGGAACATGCCGATGGACATTTGAGAGAGAGCGCACACTTCTTTTTTCCAATCGAGCTTTCAAAACTGAGAATTCGATGTGAAGTCCAAGGACGTTAAAGCCGTGCTCTGATACCAATCTGTCACGCCCCGCTCCCGTAGGAGCGATCGTCCTCGCTAAGGCGTGATGCCGCACGGGCCTAGGTTGCGCCCGTGCAAGGCCAAGTCCAGAAACGGCCGATTTGAGTCTAGGCCACAGAGTCACACAGAGTGTCCCCATTTGCAGCGGAAAGTAAATGAACACAAGTTGATTCCGAAATCAAACTCTTTATTGATATTCAAGAAGTTACAAGCGGCGCTAGGCCGATATTACAAATCGCAAGCTCTCTCTCTCTGAAACATAAAAGGCGTGCCAAGTGGCTTACAACATGGAATGATTCATGGCGATGTTCGATACATTATGTCCTGTATAGGGTGCTTCAGCTTCTTGCAACGTTCCAAGGCCCCAGAGTTGGCTCCGCGCCTTGACACGTTCGACGGAAGCTCCGCACCCGCCGGCGCCTGCTATCCTGCAAGCATACTGGGGTTATCAGTACATTGTTATGCACTGGGGGAGGCTGGCTCGCCCACAATGCCATCATTACCAAACACGTTCTATAATTTGTGCATCTCTATCATTCATTG
>JANAVB010014591.1:10000-12500 GCA_029216955.1 Iris pallida | reverse complement strand
CAACTTGGTTCCCAGCGCCGACTGAAGGCTACTCCAGAATCGCGACATGAACCGTGAATCCCGATCAGAGACGATGGATACTGGAACTCCGTGCAGCCGTACTATCTCGTCAAGATAAATCTGCGCCAGGCGATCAACGCTCCAAGTAACTTTGATGGCGATAAAGTGTGCTGACTTGGTTAATCGATCGACGATGACCCAGATGGCGTCGTTCCCCCGTGGTGTCTTCGGCAGGCCAACAATAAAATCCATAGTGACATGATTCCACTTCCACTCGGGAATAGCGAGGTTCTGCATCTCCCCGCCCGGTCGCTGATGCTCAGCTTTCACCTGCTGACAGGCCATACATTGCGACACGAAGAGCGCCACATCTCTCTTCATGCCGTGCCACCAAAAGGTCGTGCGGAGGTCCTTATACATCTTGGTACTGCCTGGATGCAAAGTGTATTTCGCATAGTGCGCCTCCGCCAGGATCTCCTTTCTGAGTTCTGAATCGTCTGGAACGCATAGCCTACCCTTCAACCGAAGTACGCCGGTTTCGTCTTCCGCAAAGTCGGTCGTCCTGCCTGTCGAAATTAGCTCTCGCACTTTCTTCAGGTATGAATCGTCCGCCTGAGCGGTCTTGATCTTATTCAGCAAGCTCGGCTCTAACTGCAACTTTGCCAACTGCACGTTCCGGAATCTGACTCGGAGCTCGATGCCCATCTCTTCTAGGTCGCGTAGCAGTCGAGGGTCGATGGATAACGAGGCAAGGTACTTCCGACTCAAAGCGTCCGCCACAACATTTCCCTTTCCCGGCGTGTAGTCGATAGTCAAGTCGTAATCCTTGATTAGTTCCAGCCAACGCCTTTGCCGCAAGTTCAGCTCCTTCTGCGTGAATAGATACTTGAGGCTCTTGTGATCGGTATAGATCGTGCACGCCACACCATAGAGATAGTGGCGCCACAATTTCAACGCAAACACAATCGCCGCTAACTCCAGGTCGTGCGTGGGATAATTTTTCTCGTGCGGCTTTAGCTGTCGGGACGCAAAAGATATCACCTTGTTCCGCTGCATCAGCACGCACCCCAAGCCCTGACCGGACGCGTCGCTAAATATCTGGAAACCCTCAGTCCCTTCTGGAAGTGCGAGTATCGGGGCCGAGACGAGCCTCTGCTTCAACTCTTGGAACGCAGCTTCACAGTCGTCTGACCATTCAAAGGCGACTCCTTTCTGGGTGAGGCGAGTCAGAGGCGATGCGATCTTCGCGAAGTCTTTCACGAAGCGTCGGTAGTATCCAGCTAGGCCAAGGAAACTTCGAATCTCGCCGACGGACGCTGGCCGCTTCCAATCGACAACGGCTTCAACTTTCTTTGGGTCGACTGCAATGCCTTCAGCAGAAATGATGTGTCCGAGGAATGCGACGCTGCTAAGCCAGAATTCACATTTGCTTCGCTTCGCGTATAGTTGATTTTCTCGAAGGGTCTGAAGCACGGTCCGCAGATGCTCAGTATGCTGCTGCTTATTCTTCGAGTAGACGAGTATATCGTCGATAAAGACCACTACGAACTTGTCGAGGAAGGTCGGAACACCCGATTCATTAAATCCATGAAGGCAGCAGGGGCGTTCGTTAGGCCGAACGGCATTACCAGGAACTCGTAATGGCCGTATCGAGTGCGGAAGGCAGACTTCGGCACATCGTCCGGCTTGATCTTGAGTTGATGATAACCCGAACGCAGATCAATTTTAGAGAACACCGTGGCTCCTTGGAGCTGATCGAACAGATCATCTATGCGGGGCAGGGGATACTTGTTCCGGACGGTGGCTTTATTCAGCTCGCGGTAGTCGATACAAAGACGCATAGAGCCGTCCTTCTTCTTGACAAATAGTACGGGCGCTCCCCACGGCGAGACGCTGGGTCGGATGAATCCCTTGTCGAGCAATTCCTGTAACTGCACCTTGAGTTCTTTAAGCTCTGCAGGGGCCATTCTGTACGGGGTCTTCGAGATCGGTCGAGTGTCGGGGAAGGTATCGATAGTGAACTCAATCTCTCGATCGGGCGGCATGCCGGGCAACTCGTCCGGGAACACATCGGGGAATTCTGCCACAACGTCGGTCTGACCCGCGTTTGCATTATCCTGTCGCATGTCTCGAACGGAAGCCAGATAGCCTTCGCACCCGGAATGCAGCATCCGTCGAGCAGATATCGCAGAGATCACCATGCAGGTCGGCGACGCCTCACCACACGAGTAGCAGAATTCAGGCACCCCCGGTATGCGGAAAGTGACTTTCTTCTCAGCGCAGTCTATGGTTGCGTTGCACGGACCGAGCCAATCCATCCCCAGAATGATATCGTAGTCCTTTATATTTAGAACTATCGCATCGAGACTGACCTTTTGACCACCTATACAAATGATTCCGTCTCCACAGACTAAACTCGCAGCTAGTGGCATGCCCGACGGGATGTTAACAGTAAGCTCGAGACCGAGCGGTGTCAGGGGAAAATTGTGCTCGGCGGCAA
>JANAVB010014591.1:0-2500 GCA_029216955.1 Iris pallida | reverse complement strand
CCTGACATGGCCTATCAGCCGCACGGGGGACGGAAAGCAAGCGTTGCCAGCAGCTTCTGCGCATGCGAAGAATTTCCGTGCACGGCGTGGTCCTGACAGGCCCTATCGGCCGCACGGGACACAGAAACGCATGCGTTGCAGCTGTTTCAGCGCGCACGGAGATTTTCTTGTGCACGGCGTGGGCATGACATGCCCTATCGGCGCACGGGATCGACCGGGTGCGCATATGCTGCGGTTTGTGTGCCTCGCGGCACTTTGTTTGCCCCGCGGCAGATTCCTGCCCACGGCGTGGGCCTGACAGGCTGCATCGGCGAGCACGGGAGCGGCCTGCGGCGGGGCGCGAAAAATGACAAGCTCCTCAAGCACTTTGGTCCCCCTTAGTCATCCCCACAATAAAACTGCAAATCTATTATAGGGGAGTAGGTGGTGAGGGGGGATGTTCGTCGCGCGCCACAATCCCGTGCGCGCGGGGGGTGCACGGCGCGTCGAACGGCTGCACCGCGCGCGGCCATCCGGCGACCGGGCGCTTGCTGGCTTTGGGTGCGCGACGGTTCGCGGCGTTTTTCTGTCGCGCGGCAGTTTCCGCCCACGGCGTGGGCCTGACAGGCTGCATCGGCGAGCACGGGCGCGCGGCGGCGCGCTGAGGCGACCGGCGCATCGAACGGCTGCACGGGCCGCCCGCCTCGCTCGCGTCCCAGCGCGAGGCGAGGCGTTGCAGCTGTTTCTGCGCGCGGCGCGCAGCTCTCAGCCCGTGCGACAGAATCTGCCGCAACTCGTGCCAGTTTCGAACCCCCCCGACCGAGCGGGAGGTTGGGGCGCGTTTTCCCCAAAAATGACAAGCTCCTCAAGCACTTTGGTACCCCGGAGTCAGCCCAACAATAAAACTGCAAATCTATTATAGGGGGAAGCGAGTTGAGCTGAAATTTGGGCGGCGCAACAAATTTTGAGTAGGTGCGGCTTTGCGGGCAAAATGGGATGGCTGTGCGAACGAAATCCCCCACGACCCTATCGTTACGCGCCCGGTGCAGCAAGGCCGCTGCTGCACCCGGACCCTTGTGCGAAGGTCCCCGTGCGAGGCCACGGGCGCGGGTGCGCGGCAGAAACTGCCCGTGCAGGCGAAAAAAATTGCGTCGCAGCAGGAAATGCGATGCCGTCCGAACGAGCTTATCGTCGCCTCGCCCGGTGCAGTCGACCCCCCCCGCGCGACCGTGACCCTCGTGCAGCGAGCTTACCGATGTCGCCTTCAACGGTGCACGCGACCCGTCGCCTCACCACTAGATGCTGGAAACGAGCGAATTCCTCGTCGTGCTCGGCGGAGCGCCCGGGGCAGCTGCGAAGCTGACCCGATTCGTGCTCCCGCGGGTCGAGCCATACGCTCCCCGCGGGGGTACGATTCGGCAGCGCGCAGCCCCGGGTGCGGCCGTGTCGGCACGTGAGGTATTGGACCCGCTAGCCTCGGCAGGCTCCCTGCTTCCGTGCAGCCAACTGCCGATGCGACGGCCCCTTCAGTCGGTTCCCGGCCTCGCCGCGACCCCGAGTTGCCCGTGCAGCAAACCCTATCGCATTCGGGAAACGCCCCGTTGTATGTTCCGACCGTCCCTTCCGCCTCGTGCGGGAACGGAGGGCACCCGAACTCGCGCCACTCGATGCCCCCCAGTCACGGCCCTACGTCGCTCGTCTGGACCCGGGCACTCGTGCGCGCGTGTGTAGGGCTCGCGGATGCGGTGGACGCGAGGGCTCGGCGCGATCCGCCCCCGCCCCGGACCCGAACGGTTTTACTCTACGCCGCTCTCGCCGAACGACGTCCGGCCCCGCCAACGTCCCTCGCCCGCGAGCGGCCGGGCGATCGGCGTCGACGAGGACGTGCTACCTGGTTGATCCTGCCATAGTCATATGCTTGTCTCAAAGATTAAGCCATGCATTGTAAGTATGAACAAGTTCAGACTGTGAAACTGCGAATGGCTCATTAATCAGTTATAGTTTGTTTGATGGTACGTGCTACTACGGATCGATAACCGTAGTAATTCAGAGCTAATACTGCAACAAACCCCGACTCTCGAAGGGTGCATTTATTAGATAAAAGGTCAACGCGGGCTCCGCCCGTCGTTTCGATGATTCATGATAACTCGACGGATCGCACGCCTTCGTGCCGGCGACGCATCATTCAAATTCTTTCTGCCATCTATCAACTTTCGATGGTAGGATAGTGGCCTACCTGGTGGTGACGGTGACGGAGAATGAGGGGTCGATTCCGGAGAGGGAGCCTGAGAAACGGCTACACCACATCAAGGAAGGCAGCAGGCGCGCAAATTACCCAATCCTGACACGGGGAGGTATGACAATAAATAACAATACCGGGCTCATTGAGTCTGGTAATTGGAATGAGTACAATCTAAATCCCTTAACGAGGATCCATTGGAGGGCAGTCTGGTGCCAGCAGCCGCGGTAATTCCAGCTCCAATAGCTATATTTAGTTGTTGCAGTTAAAAGCTCGTAGTTG